>SKCR01010121.1:0-123265 GCA_019454045.1 Zanthoxylum bungeanum
ATGACGCAATCGAGTGCATGGGCTTAGTAAGTCGGATTAAAGGTCCCATATTTGGAGGGGTTAAAATCCTTTACCACGATGCTTTGCCGCGCCGGTTGATGTGTGTTCGGTTGGATGTAAGATATGTCCAATCGGGCATACTAAGTTTGATATTATTGTCTTTATTCTTTTTATGCATGATGCGATCGAGCGCATGGGCTTAGTAAGTCGGATTAAAGGTCCCCTATTTGGAGGGGTTAAAATCTTTTACCATGATGCTTTGCCGCGCCGGTTGCTGTATATTCGTTTGAATGTAAGATGTGTTCAATCGGGTATACGAAGTTTCATATAGTTATCATTGTCTTTGTACGCATTGTAATGAAAGGCGCATGGGCTTATTATGTTGGATTAAAAGGTTCTCCATTTGGGGGAAGAAAAGCCTAAAAGGCTACCTTTACCACGATATTTGCCGTGTCTTTCATCTATTGATTGCATCATCTATCCCTGTCTTGGCTCGACCTATTGTCATTGGTGTACCCATATTCTCAGCCCTTGCACTTTCCTTTATTCACGCAAAATAAAACCAAGATACATGCACGCCCAACCTCATCACACATATACCCCCTTTAGCCAATTCACACAAGTCAGTCCCCTCTCACGTACTGCCAAACACAGTCTCACGCATGTAGCACACTTCCCCCACTGCCTAAAGAGTCTACAAACGCGTCACAACCTGCATGAAATCCTTTAGCCACACTCACGCCACTATCCCCTACTCACGAGTCACCTTAAACCCACGCAAACACCCCCACTGCACTGCCCCTAAATCGCGCACACTTGAACCTTCAACACCCACAAGCCATTCGCCTCACTCACAAGACCCCGCCCTAAACGCCACCTATTAGCCTCAGCCCGCGCGTAAAGCCAGCTATACCGTTCATACATGTATTATGAAATCCCATATAGTCATTCTTATCTTCGTACGCATCATAATGAAAAGCATGTTTATTCCATTGGTTGCATCATTTACCTTAGTCTTGGCTTAACGCATTACGATTCATATATCCATGTTAGGATAGCATTAGAGTATTTTCTTGTGGTATATCGGATGGAAACCCAGACATAAATTCCGTAGCCAATTCCGAATGGACGGTAATGCGGTCTGCACTTGGGATACAATTCCACGTACCACTTGGAAAGGTGCTCACATGTGTGTTTGTGTCCATATTAGTTATCTTCTGTTGCACCATGTCATAGCATGCTTACTTTAATACCTAATTGCATCCTTAAGTGTCTTTTTGCATTATGTACTTAGTTGACTCTTTTATTTATGCATGGACATGTAATGGCTATTTGTTTATGATATGTCTATGAAATCACATGTTCGCCATTATTTGATTCGCCTTTATGTATGCTTGCGTGGTTAGTGTGTGCTTGTGTTTCCATGAAAACAATATGCCAATGAAGTTGTATGTTCGTTGCTACTTTAATGTACTTTCAAGCATGCAATCTTAGATGTGAAATACATGAATTTAGGTGGAAGTTTTTTCTTTGTGCATATGGATTTAGAAGCATGATACTTTTGGAAATAAGTGTCACTTAAGCTTGATTAAATTATTACACAAATCCTTTCATTACAAGTGACATAAGTAAGGGACCATTCCGAACCCAATGGTTTGAGGTATTCCCTTGCGAGAGGTGAGTGCGGCCTTAAATCTCATTTTCCCGGTTCACACCGGGTGGCGACTCCATTATTCTCTGGTTTAGTCCCCCGTGGCTACTCCGTACTCCCGACTAGGCCGCGAGCCTAGAACAGCATGTGTCGCCCAGTTCCTGTGTACCACACTAAGATCTTCTTATTCTTCTTATTCTTACCACCAAAACACAATGAAAAACCTAGAGCCACCACCGACAAAGAAAACAGCAAGCCAAAATCACCACAAATCACCGAAAAAAAAAGCCAAAAAACACAAAAAAAAAAAAACCAAAATACCAAAAAACAGCAGCCCAAAAACAACCAAAAATAGCAGCCAAAATAATCAAATCAGCAGTCCAAAAACAACCTAAACAGCATCCCAAAATCACCAAAAATAGCAGCCAAAAACAACCAAAAATAGCAACAAAAAACAACCAAAAACAGCAGCAAAAAAAAACAACAAAAAATAGCAAACAGCGCAACCAGCAAACCAGCAAAATAGTAACTAGAAATAGAAAAATAGCAACCAAAAACAGCAAAACAACAACAAAAAATAGCGAACCAGCGAACCAGCAATTCTTCCGGTGACGGCCTAACGTACTTCCGAGAAAGCAACTTAAAAGGTAAGACCTCAAGGCACTCTTTACCATATTTATTTTATAGTTCCGGACGCTGCGTGGCTGGACGTGAAATACGTACAGCCGGGTATGCGAAGTCCTACATCAAAGACGACCAAATTTCTGGTCACATTCTTTTATTTCTTCGGCATTTTGTTATTTATTTATTTATTTATTTTTATCTATTTAGTGCTATCATTTTTTATTTATTTATTCACTTTCATCGTTATTTTATTATTTCACATTTATTTTGTTATTTATATTTTCATCGTTATTTTATTATTTTGTCTTTTATTTATTTATTCATGTTGGTGATTATCCACATATGCATGGTTATATTTTTTATGTCCGTTTACATTGCATTGATGATTATGCATGTTATTATCCCTTGCGGTATATCGGATGGAAACCCAGACGTAAATTCCGTAACCGAATCCGAATGGATGGTAGTGTGGTATGTACTTGAGATACAACTCCACGTACCACTCGGGAAATATTCATATATGCGTGATTAACCTCTTTTTATTTGCTATTTATTTATTGACGCTTTTCCCGCTTATCTTTGTTTGTTATAGTTTTTGTTACTGCATCTTGTACTTCTTAATTTAATATGTTTTTTTGAACTATGTTATTTTGGTTATTATTTTGATTGGGTATGTTATTATGTCTTTATTCATATGTTTTTGGCATGAATTGCATTAAGACTTGGCTATACCATTGTGTGAACCCGTCAATTATACTGGCATAAGTAATGGACCATTCTGAACCCAACGGTTTGAGGTCTTCCCTTGCGAGGGGTGAGTGCGGCCTTAAATCTTTTCCCAGTTCACGCTGGGTGGCGACTCATTTATTCTCCGGTTTAGTCCCACGCGAGCTAATATGTACTCTCTACGGGCCGCGAGCCCAACAGTATCATGGTCTCCGAGCATCATAGGCATAGCGGTAAACCCCGCTTCGCTCTTATAGATGGCGACTCCACTGGGGACAGAGAATCGGCCCCAAAATAATGCCTTGTAATGTCCATGGCTTTGGCGTTGGTTACCCAAGTCTCATATACTTTGCATACCCTTCTTACCCCGATGGCGTCATATATCGTGAAGTCGCTTTCACTCAAGGTGGCAGATTGTTATGTGATGATAACCATCACTCGTTGGCACGTACCCTAGGGTATAAAAAAGGCGCGCTCACTTGGTCGCTCGAACCCTTGAGTGGGGAGACCTAGTTGTGAGCAACCCTTCGCCGATGAGAGCCTATATCCATACCCTTGTAAGCCCGCATATGAACCATAGTTATGTGTTCTATAGAAGCTGCCCGTTATGGATTTCTTATCATAAGATACGAACTTGTTGGGCCACTTAAATTGGGATGAGATTATATTTTATAATGGTTGGGCCGAAAGTTTTCAAAGTGATGATGGACCACCTTGTGTTTAGGCCCACTATCATTTGAAGTTATTTATACACCTTATCGTAAAAGTGTAAACCTGTTGGGCCTTTTCAACTGGGACAAGTTTGCACCTCGCGATATTCTGATTGAACGCTTTAAAATGATAACAGACCAACTTGTATGGAAACCTTGATGGGCTTAGAAGGTCCAAACATGATCCGAATATGCCAAATGCATGAGTTCGATATCCACACTGGCTTTCATCCAAGAAGGGCACGCCTTGTTATGGTATATTTGTATTCTTTTGGATATCTCCAAGTCCATCCCCGCCACAACCATGATTACCAATGGCCCAAATCGTTGTTTCTAGACAATGGCACGATCCCCATAATAGGCTTAATCAATATTGTAAATGGGCAGTCTTTGTCTTTTACTGATGAAAAGGGACTGAGGTAGCCAAGGTTTACCCTTGTAGCATATGAGAGAATGATTTTATGCACCCCACATTGGTGCATAAAATGATCCATACCTAGGGCAGAAATGGACTTACCACGAGTGTGGGAGGAATAAGGTCAGAAGGATATATGCTGTTTTGATAACCATCTTATGCATTTCATGCATCTCATGCATACACGCATCATGCTAACCCCATTTGTCTTAAAAGCCATCATAGATATCCGTTGGGTTAGAGAAGAAGGAAGACTTGTCAAGAAGAGGTTAGCAAGCATGGATGCGTCAGGCAGTGAAAGTTCCCCAATGGATCAATTGGAGACCAACATCACCAAAATTACCGAGCAACTACAAGCTTTGACCAACGCTATGGCCAATCTGACAGTACCCCGCACAATGGGATAAAAAATAATGATGGTGGAAGGCGTGATGAGCCCCCAAATAGGGTGAGAAAAGAAATCTCCGTTTTTGATGATGAATGGCTGAATATACCGTGAGAAGGATAGCCGGGCCTCAGGAAGAGTTAAAGAAAGTCAGAGAACAAGTAGAGTCAGTTACCAATAAGATGAAGGGAAAACATGAAGATCTATTAGACTATGATGCAATGACTTTCGAAGAACAACTGCCTCCCCAGTTTAAGATGCTTGACATGGCCAAGTTCAATGGGAACATAGATCCTAGGGTCCATCTCCGACAATATATTTCATTGATGAGTTCAGTGGGTTGTCGAAACGCCATGTGTAGAAGATGTTTGGGATGTCAATGGAAGGGGCGCCCGTAGTATGGTATCATGGCTTAGAGAAAAAGGTCAGGGATGACTGGAGGGCATTAGCAGAGGCCTTTCTGAACCAATATGTCACAGACATGGAGATAGACTTGTCACTCCATGACCTAGAAAACACCAAATAGAAGCAAGAAGAGACCTTCAAAGATTATGTGGATCGCTGGAGAAGCCAGATCTTGAAAATACAGACACGGCCCTCGGAGAAAGACCAGATTAAGATGATCATTAAGGGCACCAAACCCTCCATTTATAACAATATGGGATCGATGGCCTCCATGATTAGTGACTTTCGACAGTTAAGAGAAACTGTCATGGATATCGAGGAAGAGGAAGTCGAGAACAGAAAGGTTTATGGCAAAAATAGAAAGACCATTGGAGGGTCTTCAGGGACCAAGCCTGCTCCTACTGAGGTCGCCGCCATCCGAAACAGACGATTCTCCAATTTTGGTAGACCTTTGTCAAAGGTGTTTGAAAAGCTGAAGAGGCAATGACTCTTAAAACATTTAGTTTCTAGACCACTTCCAAACCATGTGACACCCCACCTCAACCTAAACCTATACTGTCACTTCCATCAGTAAAATGGCCACGAAATTGACAACTGCACCCGCATTAGGCATGCGATCCAAGACCTTATTGACACCCATAAGATACTTGACTCAGAAAAAGAACAACCCAACACACACGGAAACCATCTATGTTCCACCACCCACCTACATAATCAACTCCGGCCTGCCCGAAAGCTTTGTCCCCCAAACTCTCAACTGCCAAGCTCCTTGCATGGGGATATGGGATAGTAGTAGTGAAGATGAATAGGAAGTTGCAAAATAGGAAGATGAATAGGAAGTAGAACTACTGTAGTTGGAGAATCTGACGCTCGAAGAAAGCAAGACGACGTAAAAAGACAAGACTGCAAATTAGGAAGATGTTTATTTTCCTGACTTATTAAATTGTAATCTTGCATTTATTAATCAAAAAGACATTGATTTTGCTTACTTGTTTGAGTCTTTTCTTGTTAGTCTGCATCATAACACGTATGACATGAGCATATTTGACATTAACTCAACAAAGACAAATGCATTTAATCTTGGTACATGTGAAAACCCTAAGGAAATTTCAATTGCAAGTGAGGTTACCTCTGACGAGCGGAAAGAGTAGAGAGAATGTTAATAAAATATGCAAAAGTATTCGCCTGGTCCTATGAAGACATGCCAGGAGTAGACATGAGTATTGCCCATCATATGATACCAACTTAGCCGAACATGAGACTAGTAAAACAGAAGCTCCGAAGAATGAGGCCAGAATGGGCCGAAAAGGTTAGATGTAGGGATATTTTGACAAAATCAAAGGATACTTGGTTAAACCACCCGTCTTGAGACCCCCAAGGCCGGGGAAACCCTTGGTGTTGTATTTGGCCATAGAATTCGAAGTTTTTGGGGCGACGAGGGTACAGACAGATGAGACATGGGTGGAACATGCAGTCCACTACCTCAGTAAGAAGATGCTTATATATGAAACCCACTATCAAGAGGTGAAAAAAGAAAAAAAATAGAGAAAAAAAAGGAAATAAAGTTAAAGCTTTTCTCGGGAAAATCCAGTATATCAGTCAATTCATTGCCAATCTAACATTAGTGTGTGAGCCTATCTTCAAGCTATTGAGGAAGGACCAGCCTGTGGAGTGGAATAGTCAATGTCAAGAAGCTTTTGACAAAATCAAAGAATACTTGGATAAAGCGATCGTCTTGAAACCCCCAAGGCCGGGCAAACCCTTGGTGTTGTATTTGGCCATAGAACCCGAGGCAATAGGGACGATGATGGTACATGCAGTGTTACCAGTGGGAATGGAGATACAGTCAATGTGGGTACTAGTAGAAGCAGAATTTCCTGAGCAGGAATGGGCCTCGCAGAAGTTCGAACAGCTAGCATTACTGGATGAGAAAAAGATAAAGGCCTTGTACCACATGAGGCTATACCAGAAAAGGTTTGGCAGGGCGTTCAACAAGAAGGTGCGTCCCACCAAGATCAGAGAAGGTGATTTAGTGCTCAAGCAGTCGATGCCACTGATAATGGACCCAACGGGAAAGTTCAGGCCCAATTGGGAAGGGCCTTACCTAGTCAAAAAAGTGATGGGGAATGGGGCAGTGAGAATGTCAGATTTGAAAGGGAACGAGTTCACCGAGCCCATCAACGTGGACGGGCTGAAACAATACTTTGCATAAAAAAAGAAGAAAAAAAAAAGAGAAAAAGAAAGGCTCGTTGGGTTGAAAATCCGCAAAGGACAGCCCAAGCAAAAAAGAGCATGAGTGAGGAAGAAAAAATGGCTAATTGTAAAATCCGTGAGGAACAGTTAGCGACAGAGGTACCTTTGTAATGCAGTTTATTTCCTACATATCTACTAAAAAGTAATGCAAACGCCTTTATTGAAACAAATGTTCAAGATGTTCATAGATTGCATAAATCCCAGCTAACCGGGGAAGATTAGAGTCAAGTAATTAAAAATCACGTCTTTTGTTTCATAGATGCTAGACCAAGGTCAGGAGATCTAGCAGAAGAACTCCAAGAATGGAGAGGAACCTCGGGAATGAGGACGAGTAAAGAGCCTCGAGAATGAGGACGGATCTGAAAAAAAAGAAAAAAAAAAGAGGAGAAAAAAAAAAAAATGTTTAGCCCACTGAGTTGAAAACCTGAAAAGGTGACTCAGGCAATATAGAGCAAACCGCTAAGTTGAAAATCCAAAAGGACAGCATGGGCAAAAGATAGAACAAACCTGCAAAACAAGGAAAGCTTCGGGAATTGGAAGACATGATTTTCAGTATCCGAGAAGGGTAGTAAGAGAAAAATGCAAGCCGAGAATGACAGCAAACTCTTTGGGGAGAGGCCACATTTCGAAATCTGGGAATCAGAAGACATGATTTTCAGTACAGTAAAAGAAAGAGGCCGCTTTCAAAAATGAGTAATCCACTTTGACCCGGTGCAGGTAGCAGAGACCAGAAAGCTGAGCCAGATCCGAGGGTGACCAGTCTACCACCCCACGAATAAGGGACACAACAGGGTCTTGAGCCATGAGACCAAAGAGAATTGAGCAATCACTGGAGGAGAATTGGCAGAATGAAACTGTCAGTAGGCCAAGGGGGCACCCAAATGCCAAAAGGATTCCTAAAGGGGTGAAGAAAACCCTATAACACAAGGAATGCCTGACCAAAGATGACATCAAGCCAATAGGAAAAAAGAAAAACCCATCGGAATAGGGAATGCATCCATTCATACATGCATACCGTTACATACACATAATTTTTATTTTGTGTTCGCAGGCTTTGAAGAAAAAAAAAAAGCGGCGAAGACGAGCAACTCCTCGGGAATGGAGATGAGCAAGCCAGGAATGGCACTCCAGGAATAGAGAACAAACTCGGGAATGAGGACGAGCAACTCCTCAGGGATGAGGATGAGCAAGACTGGAATGGCACTACGAGAATAGAGAAAAACCTTGAGAATGAGGACGAGCAACTCCTCAGGAATGAAATGAGCAAGCCGGGAATGGCACTCTGGGAATGGAGAACAACCTCGGTAATGAGTATAAGCAAAGAGCCTCGAGAAGGAGGACAGATCAGGGGTCGAAGTGCCTCACCACAATCAGTTCAACAGTTCAGGGAGGAATCCTAGGGCCGAGGCCCACCTTATCAACAGTTTGGGAATGAATCCCAGAGGTCGAAGCACCTCATCATCACAGAAAAAAACTCCCCAGTAGATCGAAGAGTCTCACCGATGGACCAAAATGCCATCACTCAACTCAGTGCGGGAATGAAGCCCAGAGATCAAAGCATCTCACACCCAGCATGGTTCAGGAATGAAGCCCAAAGGTCGAAGCACCTCGCCATCAACTCAACTCAGTTCGGGAATGAAGCCCATAGATCGAAGCATCTCACACCCAGCATGGTTCGGGAATGAAGCCCAGAGGTTGAAACACCTCACCATCAACTCAACTCAGTTCGGGAATGAAGCCCAGAGATCGAAGCATCTCACACACATGATGGTTAGGGAATGAAGCCCAAGGGTCGAAGCACTACGCCATCAACTCAGCACAATTCGGGAATGAAGCCCAGAGATCGAAGCATCTCACACCCAGGATGGTTCGGGAATGAAGCCCAGGGGTCGAAGCACCTAGCCATCAACTCAACTTAGTTGGGGAATGAAGCCCAGAGATCGAAGCAACTCACACCCATCATGGTTCGGGAATGAAGCCCAGAGGTCGAAGCACCTCGCCATCAACTCAACTCAGTTTGGGAATGAAGCCCAGAGATCGAAGCATCTCACACCCAGGATGGTTCGGGAATGAAGCCCAGGGGTCGAAGCACCTCGCCATCAACTCAGCACAGTTCAGAAATGAAGCCCAGAGATCAAAGCATCTCACACCCAGGATAGTTCAGGAATGAAGCCCAGAGATCGAAGCATCTCACACCCAGCATGGTTCGGGAATGAACCCCAGAGGTCGAAGCACCTCGCCATCAGCTCAACTGAGTTCGGGAATAAATCCCAGAGATCGAAGCATCTCACACCTGGAGTGGATTCGGGAATGAATCCCAAAGGTCGAAGCACCTCACCATCAACTCACCTTAGTTCGGGAATAAATCCCAGAGATCAAAGTATCTCGTAAAAGCAGCGAAACAACAAGTAAGTTCGATAACGGCCGACGAACCAGGTAAGTAAAAATGCATGAATGACTTTGATAAGGTTGTCACTGTCACACACTGCACAAGCCCCATCAAAGTGTTGGACAATTATGACCCATAGCCTCACTATTTGTACAGATCACGGTGTTGTTGTACAAATTAACTATGTGACAAAGGAGATTGCACTCTTATCATTTGTGATTAGATCACCTAGATGTATAAATGATGAGAGGTCCCTATGATTTGTTCCTGGACAGAGAATGATATGAGACAGTATCAGTCCACGAAGGATAAATCATTAAATATCCCTAGTCAGAGTATTATCGAGATAGGATATCGATAAATACGTAAAAGACTAGTATTACACTTGTGCACGTTGTGAGGGCACAACATCATAGTTCTCATATATTTGGGTATATGATACTTATGCAAGTGTGATATGAGGTTGTGTTTTTTACTGATGGTACGGGAAACAGCTTCGCTCTGGATAGACCCCTGCGGAATCCCATTGGTAGTATGACTATGTGTCTATGGGAGTCCGCAATCAGGGTAGGTGTATTTGGTCTTAACTTGAGACTTGCACCGGTAATACTTGCGACAATCAATATACTTTGGTTGAGGTCGTCTAGGGCTTTAACAGGTTCTGTGTACGCCAATGCTGGGTATATTGAGAATCGTAGTGTGTTGGGTGTGATGTTAAGACGGAAGTATCACTCCAGTCATATGGCGATGATGGTCACATAGGATACGGAACTCGTTCTCTTAAATGCTCGAGCTATCGGGATATTATGACTAGGTCATGTATATCCGATTATAGAGACTAGTTGCCAGACATCCGATATGTGCTTCGTACGGGGCAGACACAATTCCAGCCCCAGGCCTAACACGTGATCATCCGATACTGGATCGAAATACACAATACTACGGTATACTACGCTTGATATAGATCTAATATTCCTATAAGGATATTTCTGGAGAATTGGGTAGGCATGTCGCTTTGCTAGAAGCCAACCTTGTCTTTTAAATCGGTACAAACGTAGTACGAGGTACTTACGTGTTCGGATAGTCCAACGACCGTATTTACTGCCAACATATCCGGGGATCTCATGGGTCGCTTCCCGAAGATTCACCGATGATGTATGACTCGCACTTTATTAATCTGGGATTAATTAGAAGAGAGAGAAAATTAATATGGGATTAATTAGAAGAGAGAGAAAATTAATCTGGGATTAATTACGGAGATATTTTATCTGGGATAAAATATTAATTAAAAGAGAGAGAACGATTAATTTGGAATTAATCGATAAAATAATATATTTGATATATTATTAGAAATTGGATTTCGACGCGGTATTAAAATTAGATTTTAATTCGGGCGAACGAATTAATTTAGAATTAATTCGTTAGCGACGTGAATAGTGATTTTGCTAGGCGTAATCGTTTAATTGCGTCGCGACGGAAAATTCGTTAATTTAGAATTAGCGAACCCGAGCCCGAGATTATTTGCGAGCGCATTCGCATTTCGAATTCGAGTGCGGCACGCAAGTCAAATCAAGCGTCAAATTGCTAGTCACATCAAGCGTCAAATCAAATGTCACTTTGAGTGATGTGACAAGTTGTCACTTGATTTGAGTGATTGATGTAGTAGTTGAAAAGCACTTTTTGCTTTTTTGCTTTTGACTTTTTGATTTATGGAAAAGTAAAAAGTTTTTGGTAAATGGTTTTATTATTTTTGAAAATATAAAAGCCATATACACTTTTTTCTTTTCAATTTCTCTCTCTCCCTTTTACACATTTCTTCTCCCTCTCTTTCCCTCCTTCTTCCTCTCACGGTTTGGAACCGTTTTCTTCCCAATTTTTCTGGTTATTACCGAATTAAACGGAGAAGCAAGGAAGAATAGAAGTGCTAGCACACACTTGGGTTATACATAGGTGATAGGGAAACTAACATATGAGCTTGGAATCAATTTTGGAGCTTGAAGCTTGGAGCTTCCATGGTGTCTCCCATGGCCGAATCTTGGAGGACTTTCACAGCCCAAAACCGAGCACCACTGTAGTTCAAAGAGACCAAAACCGAGCTTCATGGAGGAGGCCAAGTGGTTTTGTTCTTCGCATCTCAAACCGTTCAATGTGAGTATGTATTCCGCCTTACTTCTTTGATGTATTCATGCGAATTTCTTGCTTGATTTCATGATCTTGGGACCTAATTAGAAACCAACACAAAGTGGGGGCGACTGTGTAAATGTCCTAGACATGCCATGGGATCTCTAAGCGTGATTCGTGTGTGAATAAAATCAAGAAGTTTGCGGAATCAACTTACATTGATCGGCTTTGACTTTCAAAAATTTTCATGGATGTTGAAGCTCCCAAGCTCATTGGTGAGTATCCTTATCACCTTCATTTGATTCCCATATGTGCTAGCAAGAACAAATGGAACAAATTTTATCTCCCAATGAGAAGCAAATTTTGTCCAAGAGAGAGAGGAGCAATCGGCCATTGGCTTTTAAAAACAGAGGCCAAGTCTGTGGCCGTCTATCTTCACTTCAGTGGCCATTCGGCCTTTCTTAAAGAAGAAAGCCAAATCGGCTAATTCAAAAGCATAGAGAGCAATTGTTTTTATTTTTTCATTCAGAGGCCACTTGGCCAATTCAAAAAAAATAAATCAATTGCTTTTCTTTTCGGCATTTTAAAAAGACAATTCAGTGGCCAATTCATTTCGGCCAAGGAGAGAGAGCAAATAATGATTTTCCAAAAAACATTAATTGTATTTTTCTTTTTCAAAAGGCAAAGAGTGTTTTACAAGTTTCCACCAAAACCCATCATCCACTTCTATCACCCAATGTGAGTAATGATGTAAGTGAAGTGGGCCCCACTTGAAATTCAAAATTCAAGTGGTCTTGCTCAACATGCTTCGGGCTCGGATTCGTTTAATCCGATTAAACGAATTTTCCGTTGCGGCATAATTAAATCCAATTTAATTAAATAATAATGCCTAGCAAAATTATTACGAAAGTCGCTCACGAATTAATTCCAAATCAATTCGTTCGCACGAATTAAAATCCAATTTTAATTCCGCATTGAAATCTAATTTCAAATAATATATCTAATATATTATTTTAGCCCAATTAAATAAATTAAATAGTAAAATCTAATTTAACTATTAAATTTATTTTACCGATTAATTCCAAATTAATCACGTTATCTCCTCTCGACGAATTTAATCCCAGATAAATTCTCGACGTAATTAATCCCAGATTAATTCTTAATTCTTTCTCTGATAATTAATCCTAAATTAATTCTTGCCGTAATTAATCCCAGATTAATTTTCTCTCTCTTAATTAATCCCAGATTAATATTTTTCGAGTCAAATATCATCGGTGAATCTTTGGGATGCGACCCAAGAGATCCTGGATATGTTGGCAGTAAATACGGTCATCAGACTATCTGAACACGTGCGTACCCAATACCACATTCTTACTGATTTACAAGACATGGTTGGCTTCTAGCAAAGCACCGTACCTACCCAATTCTCCAGAAATATTCTTCTACGGAATACATGATCTTTGGCAGGCGTAGTATACGTAGTATTACGCATTACGATCCAGTATCGGATGTCACATGCTAGGCCTGAGGCTAGAGTTGTGTGTGCCCCGTACGAAGCATATATCGGATCACTAACAACTAGTCTCTTTATGATCGGAGAGTCATGACCTAGTCATACTTCCCCGATGGCTATAGCACTTAGAGTACCAGTTTTGTATCCCTGCGTGATCATCATCTCCATATTACTGAAGTGATACTTCCATCTTGACATCACACCCAATACACTATGATTCTCAGTATACCCAGAAGAGGCGTACAGAGAACATGTTAAAGCCTTGGACGACCAAAACCAAAGTATATTGATTGTCGCAAGTATTAGCGATGCAAGTCTAATGTTAAGACCAAATACACCTACCCTGATTCTGATTCCCATAGACACATAGTCATACTACCAATGGGATTTCGAGGGGTCTATCCAGAGCGAAGTTGTTTCCGTACCATCGGTAAACAGAACCTCCTATTACACTTACATGAGTATCTAATACCCAAATATATGAGAACAATGCCGTTACGCTTCCATAACACGCACAAGTGTAATACTAGCCTATTCTGCATTATCGATGTCCAGTCTCGATAATACTATGACTAGGGATATTTAATGATTAAACCTTAGTAGATTAATATCGTCTCATATCTTATTAATCTGGTACTAATCATATGAAATTTTATCATTTATATATCTAGGTAATCCAATTACAAATGAGAAAAGAGCAATTTCCTTTGTCACATAGTCAATTTGTACAACGACACCATATTCTGTACAAATAGTGATGCTATGGGTCATAATTATCCAACAATCTCCCACTTGGCCTATAGCCAATCACTGAAGTGTCTAACACCTGAACTATGTATGGGTGCTCAAACTTCTTCTGAGAAACAGCTTTCGTCAGCAGATTTGCAAGGTTATCATCTGATGCGATTTATTCGATCATCACATCGCCACGATGTATGATCTTACGAATCAGATTAAATAGTTAAAGTATATACTTGGATCATTGATAAGACCACGGTTCCTTGGCATGTGCTAGCCTAGCTCAGCTGCTAACAAAACCACTCCTAATCTAATTAGGAATTTTATAGATCCAAAATGCTTCTTTTGCTACCTCGGCTGCAACAATGTTCCGCTCTTGTTGTTTATTCGGTAACAATATCTTGCTTGGAAGATTTCCAGCTCACTGTTCCGTTATTAAAACTATATACTTACCCTTATTGCGACTTACAGTCTTTTTATCGGTTGGTTTGGAAACTTACAGCGGTGAACCCAGTCACCTCAAGTTCTCATTTCCCCATATACTCAGAAGAAAGCATCATTGGTTCATCCAAAATACTCAAGGATGTTCTTAACTTCAATCCAGTGACCATCATCTGGATTGGCCTGATTGTGTCTACATATGCTCAAAGCATATGAGACATCAGGTCTCGTACATATCAAAACGTACGAACACTGAGAGAGCGTTAGCAGCTTTTTAGATCTATCCCAGTAGATCTTTATTCCTAGAATAAAGCTTGCTTCTCCCAGGTATTCCATGGAGAATTTTTCATGAAAGCCAAGCTTTCACCAATTTTAGTATTGGAAGGTCATTGCTAAGAAGCAATACATCATCAATGTATAGGACAATCATTTTCAGTGCGCTCCCACTAACATAAAGTCTGTCTAATAGATTTTCATGGAACCTTATTCAAAATAAGTACTGCATTGTTCAATGCGTATCCCTAAAAGGAAATTGGTAGCTCAGAGCGACTCATCATTAACCTTACGATGTCCAATAAAGTTCGGTTTCTCCGTTCGGACACCCCGCTTAATTGAGGTGTTTCGGGAGGAGTCCACTGTGAAAGAATACCATACTCTTTCAAGTAATCTTGAAACTTATATGTCTAAGTATTTTACACTATGGTCCGACCGTAATGTTTTAATACTTTTACCGGTCTATTTTCTTACTTCGTGTCGAAACTCTTTGAATTTATCAAAAAATATTGACTTGTGTTTCATAAGAAACACATAACCATAACGCGATGCAACATACGTAAAGGTTATGAAGTATTTATATCCACTCCTAGCCTAGCTAGATATGGGCCCACTTACGTCACTATGAACGAGGGCTAACAGATCGGTGGCACCTGCACTTTTACCAAGTAAAAGGTGTTTTAGGCACTTTTCATAATAAACTAGATTCGTAGACATCATTTGAATTAGGATCAAATCCATCCTAGTATCCACTCTTCGAAAGTGTGGATATACTGTTGGACAAAATGACCCATAGCGTCACTATTTGCACAGATCATTGTGTTGTTGTAGCAAATTAACTATGTGACAAGGAAATTACACTCTCATCATTTGTGATTAGATCACCATAGATATATAAATGAAGAGAGGTCCCTATGATTAGTTCCTGGATTGAGATGATATGAGACAGTATCAGTCCACGAAGGATTAATCATTAAATATCCCTAGCCATAGTATTATCGAGACTGGACATCGATAATGCGGAATAGACTAGTATTGCACTTGTGCACGTTGTGAGGGCACAACGCATAGTTCTCATATATTTAAGTATAGGATACTTATGCAAGTGCGATAGGAGGTGTGTTTTACCGATGGTACGGAAAACAGCTTCGCTCTGGATAGACCCCGCGGAATCCCATTGGTAGTATGTCTGCGTGTCTATGGGAGGCCGCATCAGGGTAGGTGTATATGGTCTTAACCTGAGACTTGCATCGCTAGTACTTGCGACAATCGGTAAACTTTGGTTTTTGGTGGTTGGGGGCTTTAACTAGTTCTGTGTTCACCTCTTCTGGGTTTATCAGGAATCGTAGTGTACTGGGTGTGATGTCAAGATGGAAGTGTCACTTCAGACATATGGAGTTGATGATCGCGCAGGATACAGAACTACTCTATAAAAAGGTTGCAACCGTCGGGACAATATGACTAGGTCAGGATTGCCCGATTCAAAGAGACTAGTTACTTGATGTCCGATATATGTTTCGTACGGGGCAGACACATTTCCAGCCCCAGGCCTAACATGTGATCGTCCGATACTGGATCGATATGCACAATACAATACAATTGTATACTACGCTTGATACAGATCTTAATATTCTTAAAAGGATATGACCGGAGAATTTGGGTAGACTTCGTGTTTTGCTAGAAACCGAACATGTCTCGTAAATCGGTAGAACGTAGTACTTGGTACGTACGTGATTCGGATACTCCGGCGACCGCATTTACTGCCAACTAATCCGGGGATCTCATGGGTCGCTTCCCGATAATCCACCGATGACGCACAACTGCACTCTTGAATAATCTGGGATTATATAGAAGAGAGAGAAAATTAATCTAGGATTAATTACGGAGATATTTTATTTAGGATAAAATATCGTCTAGAGAGAGATAACGATTAATTTGGAATTAATCGATTAAATTAATATATTCGATATATTAAACGAAATTAGATTTCGACGCGGAATTAAAATTAGATTTTAATTCGGGCGAACGAATTAATTTAGAATTAATTCGTTAGCGATCTGAATAGTAATTTCGCTAGGCGAAATTAATTAATTCTCGTCGCGACGGAAATGCGTTAATTCGGAATTAGCGAAACCGAGCCCGAAAGTGTTTGCGGACACATTCGTATTTTGAAACGAGTGGTATCCGCAAATCACATCGCGATATCTCATCACTTGACACGAATAGATGATGGATGTATCTAGTCACCTTTATGGGATGATACATTGTCTCTATTCTCAATGTGTGATGATGATGAATTTTTGGAGGGAAATGCTTTTCACGGTTTTGAAGAGTTTTTATCTAAAAATTCATTTTTGGTTAATGATATACATCATTGCTTCTCTCTTTCTTACTTACATTTTTTTTTGGTAAAAAAAAAAAAAAAAAGTGTGAAGACACATTTTTCTCTCTTCTCCTCACGCATAACAGTCTGTTTTCTTCACTGGTTTGGAACCAGAAATGGCGTGAACAAAGGGAAGCCAAGAGTGGTTTTTTCATGGTGAGAAATCAAGTGCTAGCACACTTACAAGTCTTGCGAAGGTGGTAGGGAGGTTCGACCATGAGACGGGATCCATCCGACGAATCTAGAAGCTCATTTTCGCAGCTCAAAACAGAAGATGGAGAGACAGTGGACTGCTGCAGGTCATGCGCCAAAACAGTGAGCATATTGGCTTCAATCGTCTTCAAATCGACTCAACCAACCAATGTAAGTATTCCGCTATCTTCATTGGTGTATTCATGCTTGATTTTCATGTCTTGTTTGATCTTGGGACCTAGATTAAAACCACAATGGCATCAAGAGCTATAGGTTCAAGCATGAAAAATGTAGGGCTTAAAATTGGGTATTTTGATTTGAGCATGATTTTATAAAATTGGATGTTTAAGCATGCTTAATATATGATATATTGAAGATTGATTTGATCAATTTCAAAAAAATGTGATTGGATCAATTTTGCCCAAATTTGAAGTGTTGGCCGAATGTGTATGTATTTGTTAATCTTGGATTTTTTCATTTAATTCATTGGATGTGTTATAATGATGTAGGATAATGTGATTGAGATTGAATTGGATTTATTTGATTGGATAAAAATCCCCAAATACTTACCTGGCCGAATGAAGCATGTTTGGAAATTTGGAATTTTTTCATTTGGTTCATTGGATGAGTTTTAATGATGTTGGGTGATGTTAATTTGAAGTTAATTAGATTGAATTTTGAATTGAACAAAAATCCCCAATTGCTTCACTTGGCCGAATGTGTGGATGATTTTGGATTCTTGGAATTTTGGTTTGGTTCATTTGATGAGTTAGAATCATGTAGGATGATGTTAATTATGGTCAATTGGATTGTACTTTGAATTGAACATAAATCCCCAAAATTCTCATGTTGGCCGAATTGGTGTATGCCCTCAAATGTCTTGGTAATTTTGATTTTGTGACATTGGATGTGTATGAAATCAAATTGGATGGTGATTTAATGTCGATTGTGGGTTCGGTTGGATTGAAACCAAATCGGACACAAAAATCCTCCTTGGCCGAGAGCTTTGTAGCATGTAAATGGGTTTGATTTTTCAATTTGTATGTTGGACATGTAATAATGAATTGAGTATGATTAATTGGACTAATTTAGTGTTTTAGAAATATTGATTTAGTTTATTAATCATGTAATACACTTTAGTTTAATTGAATATGAAATTGGATTTTGTATATTTAATTAATTGGGCCTAATTTTGGAAATTGGACTTTAATGTTGTAATTGGACCTATTGGGCTTGATTTTATCAAGTTGGTTTAGGCCAAGTGGATTGGATCCAATTGGGCCCAAAACCTTAACCATAAAGCCCAAATGCAACTAATGAACCTTTAAAGTTCAATTGGGCCTAATGGGCCAAGATTGATTTATGGGCTTATGGGGTAAATCCCGGATTGGACTTTGGTTATCGGTTTGACCCGAGTTGACCAAAAGTCCACGCCTTAAGAAATCAATTAAAAGCCCATTGGACTTTAATTGAATTGACGTTGGACGTTAATCGGTCTTTGAGACGCGTTACGATTAAATTTGGAATTTAAATCGTAAAAGGTTTATTAAATAAAAGTGTAATATTTAATTTGGAATTGAATAGTGAATTAGTATTAAATACATATTAAATTTGATTTAATGATGTAGTTTAATTTAATTCATGAATTCGTACTTTAAGTACTTATTCGCAAAAACGAGTTTGACTCGATCAAAATCAAATCGTTGTTTGAACATTGGATGATCACTTAATTATCAGATTAATTAATTTGATTAGATTGATTGATAGCATGCTTATGTGTGTGAATACGTGGTTGTGTTGAATGAATAATGTATATCGGATGGATATTAGTCGGGTGGGCAATTTTGAAATTGTTGTAATAAATTCGATTTATTAAATTGGACCTGCGTGTCCAGCCTTATCACCTCTATTCTCTTTGTATTCTCTTCTCACCTATTCCCCTCTATGTATATGAGGTTTCTTTAGAAGTGTAGTGTAACGGGTAGAAGTAGTACAAGTGCTAGCTTGAGTGAGAAAGGGAGAGATTTGATCTAGGATCAATGTGTAAAGTATCCATCCGCATATCATTATTATTTTTTCATACTCGCTTTATTATGTATTTAGAATGCATGTTTAAGGGTGTATGATGATGAGACTTAACAAAGATAATTAAATTGGTAGCCAATTACGCAAAACCCTCGTTCTATATTAAGCGATTATCCTTCCATTGAATGATTCTTGTTCAAGATCCAATTGGCATTGGTTTGTTGGCCAAAGTCAAGACCTTGTCAATGGATGTATTTGAATCATGAGGGTTTGTTCCACATCGGTGTCTTGTCCAAGTTGTGATTTGTTGGCCAAAGTCAAGATCACTTCTTGTCCAACGACATTGATTACGAAACTTTCCTTGTCAATGGGTCCCGCTTAACTGGAGTCATTAGGTTTGTTGTGCCAAAGCCAAGGCCTAGATGAGTTCGGAGGATATGGTTAGAAAATGTATTAGATACATTGGCATAAGTAATATGTTTAGGACTTGGATGTCCACCTAACCGGATCTAGGAATTGGATTGGATCCAATTGATCTGTGAGATCTACCTGGTTAAAACATACAGCTTGTTGGCCAAAGTCAAGGTTGTATGTTATTTAATAGGATCCTAGCCCACTAGGAAACACGGTTTCCCGAGTACTCCACAGAGGGTTAGAGGCTCGACGAAAAATAGTGGGAGGCAAGTATTGAATTTGCAACAATCGTTCAATTACTCGCTAAACACGCTCATTTATATTTTACTCGTCACATTAATCAAAAGTATTAGTTGGACTAATATTTTATGTTGTTTTAAATATATATATAGTTGGACTATATACAAACTCATTCAATATATAGTTGATTTTATAATTGGATTATAGTAATCAATATAATTGAATTAAATGATAGTTGATTTTATAATTGGATTATAGTAATCAATATTAAAATTATAGTTGATTAAATAATTGAATTATTGTAATCATTATAATAAATAGTACCTTAATAAATTGATTAAATAGTTGGACTATTAAAATCAAGAAAGAATTGAAAGGTTGAATATTTAAAATATAATCCTTGGGATTAATGTTTTAAATGATTTAATTTCAATTGGGAATTAATAATAGGTTAATTATTTGATAAAATAACTTATTATGACTAAGCCCATAATTAAGCAAATAGTAGAGCATAAAATCTTTGGAAGATTTATGTGATGATGACTTTAGTGCTTAATTAATATACTTATAAAAATCTATCTTTAGATTTAAAAGTGTTAAAATTGCAATTAATAATTCTTGGAGAATTAATTGACTATTCTAGTGGAGAAAAGTCAAAGTTTGCAATTGGGCATGTAGCACAAGGTGCATATCGTTTCGATATTCCGAAACCCAAGGCTTGGCCAAAGGTTTGTGAAATATTGAAAAGGATAATTGACATATCCCAAAGTGACTACCAATTGGATATGGAAGACACGAAGGAATTAAAGAAAGGGCGAGGCTCTAACTTAAAAAATATTTGTCAAAGTTATGTTCACTACTAGTATTGAAATTAGATTTTAAATACTTAGTGTGGTACATAAAATATATGTATTGATGTTCAGAATCCGCTATGAGCTGGATACTGACTTCAAGCCGAGATTTCTCTGCGAATCGGAAACGGGACGAAAGTCGCTGTTTCGACCGTAGATACCTAAGTTTAGGAACTACCCTTGGGTATGTACTTAAATTAGGAACTGTTATGATGTAACTAGTTTGACTAGAGACATTATCTCTATATCAGTGTTTAATCCGTTGCGGAAAACTTTATATTCTAGAACACTAAAGTGTTTTATTATATAAAGATGATACTGAGATAAACACATTAGATGTGAATAACAGAATTTATATTTTGAATATAAATAAAATCTCAAACATATAAAATGACAAATAAATAGCTCAAATTGATTTGATCAATAGAGACTTATTTGTGGCATTGTTGTCTGGGACACAATTAAACAAGACTCGTATATCCACACTTTTGAAGAGTGGATACTAGGACTGATTTGACTATTCAAATAAGGTCTGCGAATCTAGTTTATTAGGTAAGGTACCTAAAATACTATTTACTTGGTAATAGTAAAAGTGCCACCGATCTGTTAGCCCTATTCATGGTGAAGTAAGTGGGCCCATATCTAGCTGGGCTAGATGTGAACATGAATATTTCGTGACCTTAACGGATGTGGCATCACGTTATGGTTATGTGTTTCTTTTGAAGAACACAGATCGGAAACTTTAGAGTTTCGACACGAAATAGAAAAACAGATCGGCTATAGTATTATGCCGCCACGGTAAGACCGTATTGAAAATACTTAAGCAGTAAGTTTCATATGTACATGAAAGAGTAATGTATTCTTTCATATGAGGACTCCTCCTGAGACACGTCAGTTAGACGGTGTGTGTCCGAACTAAAACCGAATTTTGTTGGACATGATAAGGTTTATCACGAGTCGCTCTGAGCTACTATTTCCTTCTACAGGATATGTATTAACAGTGCAAAACTTATTTAGAATAAGGTTCCATATAAATCTGTTTGACAGATGTCATATAGGATATGAACAGGAAAGAAACATGGTTTCTCATTCCTGATAATTTGGGTATGCCAGGCATAACGTTGGATGATACCAAACTAATAGACCCAAATTGGATAAGTGCCAATATAGGTTATCCTAAGGGAAACCATAAGTATAGTACTTATAAATCTCACATGAGAACAATTGATTGTTGCTCACCATGCGGTTTTCCTGAAGGAATACCGATATGCAGTGGTCAGTGGGAGGATAGTGATACTCGATGAAAATCGGAGTATACTGTTCTAGGCACGAAGTCCTTAATGGAACACAAACAGTTCATCAATGATGAATCTATACCATTAATCTTCAAATACACAAGAACTTCGTAGATCGGATAGAGTCAGAAAACAACCTAGGGTATGGGTTTCTGATCTAACCTCATAAAGATGTCAATCTTATGAAGGTGTACCATCCGACTACGTTTGAGGAAGTGATACGATGTATCGACTCCCTATTATGGCAAAGTGCCATGAATCCGAAATGGATTCCATGTATAACAACTATTTTGGATACTAGTTGTACCACAAGGCATTGTGCCTATTGGTACATTAAACGTCTTCAAGGAAGACATACATGGATGGCAACATACCAACGTACAAAGCTAGGCTTTTGACGAAAGGTATCGTTATCAACATTGTGTTAATAACGGTTCAACCTTTTACTTGTTGCCATGGTAAATCCATTTTGAAGATGCTTGTTGATAACTGTATATTTCATTTATGAAATGGTCAGTTACAAATCAAAATCGCTTTCCTGAAAAGGAAACCTTTTGGAGGATGTTTACAACATCCTGACGATTTTGTATAACCGACAAACAAGGTTTGCGGGTTATTCGATCCATGTTTGGATTGAAGCAAGCATAAGTTCTTGGAACTGTCGTTTTGAAATAATCATAATGGTTTATGATTTGACTCAAAACGAAATAATTCTTGTGTATATAAGGAGGTTAGTGGAGAGCGCACTGACAGTTAAATTCCCATAAAACAATTGATGAAAAGCTGGCTTTCATAGAAATTCTCCGTAGAATTCTGGGGAGTAACAACCTTTATTCAAGGAATAAAGATCTACTGGGATAGATTTGGAGTTGTTAACACTCTCTGAGAAATTGTACATTTAAAATGTACTTGTATTGGTGTCTCATACGCTTCGAGCATATGGAGTCACAATCGGGTCAATCCAAGTGATAGTCACTGGATTGAAGTTAAGAACATCTGTTAGTATCTCAGAGAACTAAAGATGTTGTCTTAAACTATGGAGAAGGAGAACTTGAAGTGACTGGGATCACTGCTGCAAGTTTCCAAACAATTAAATACTACGGTACTATAAAGTTTGAATAACGGGACAGTGTGCTGGAAATCTTCCAAGCAAGATAACTGTTGCCGAATAAACAACAAATGCGGATTATTGCTGCAGCTGAGGCAGCAATAGAAGTCTTTTGGATCGAAATAAATCTAATTAGATTAGATATAGTTCTGATAGCAGCTGAGCTAGGCGTCAGCACAAGCTAAGGAATTAAAGGTCTCATCGACGATCCAGATATATACTTCTATATCATCTGATTCGTTCGGATCATACATCGTGGCGATGTGATGATCGTGTATAAATCGCGTCAAACGATAATCAGACAAATCCGCTGACGAAAACCTTTCCTCAGCAATTTGAGCGAACCGTACATAGTTCAGGTGTAGGACACTTGAGTGACTCGCTATGTGCCAAGTGGGAGATTGTTGGATAAATGACCCATAGCGTCACTATTTGCACAGATCATTGTGTTGTTGTAGCAAATTAACTATGTGACAAGGAAATTGCACTCTCATCATTTGTGATTAGATCACCATAGATATATAAATGAAGAGAGGTCCCTATGATTAGTTCCTGGATTGAGATGATATGAGACAGTATCAGTCCACGAAGGATTAATCATTAAATATCCCTAGCCGTAGTATTATCGAGACTGGACATCGATAATGCGGAATAGGCTAGTATTGCACTTGTGCACGTTGTGAGGGCACAACGGCATAGTTCTCATATATATAAGTATTGGATACTTATGCAAGTGCGATAGGAGGTTGTGTTTTACCGATGGTACGGAAAACAGCTTCGCTCTGGATAGACCCCGCGGAATCCCATTGGTAGTATGTCTGCGTGTATGGGAGGCCGCATCAGGGTAGGTGTATATGGTCTTAACCTGAGACTTGCATCGCTAGTACTTGCGACAATCGGTAAACTTTGGTTTTGGTGGTTGGGGGGCTTTAACTAGGTTCTGTGTTCACCTCTTCTGGGTTTATCAGGAATCGTAGTGTACTGGGTGTGATGTCAAGATGGAAGTGTCACTTCAGACATATGGAGTTGATGATCGCGCAGGATACAGAACTAGTGCTCTATAAAAGGTTGCAACCGTCGGGACAATATGACTAGGTCAGGATTGCCCGATTCAAAGAGACTAGTTATGATGTCCGATATATGTTTCGTACGGGGCAGACACATTTCCAGCCCCAGGCCTAACATGTGATCGTCCGATACTGGATCGATATGCACAATACAATACAATTGTATACTACGCTTGATACAGATCTTAATATTCTTAAAAGGATATGACCGGAGAATTTGGGTAGACTTGTGTTTTGCTAGAAGTCGAACATGTCTCGTAAATCGGTAGAACGTAGTACTTGGTACGTACGTGATTCGGATACTCCGGCGACCGCATTTACTGCCAACTAATCCGGGGATCTCATGGGTCGCTTCCCGATAATCCACCGATGACGCACAACTTGCACTCTTGAATAATCTGGGATTATATAGAAGAGAGAGAAAATTAATCTAGGATTAATTACGGAGATATTTTATTAGGATAAAATATCGTCTAGAGAGAGATAACGATTAATTTGGAATTAATCGATTAAATTAATATATTCGATATATTAAACGAAATTAGATTTCGACGCGGAATTAAAATTAGATTTTAATTCGGGCGAACGAATTAATTTAGAATTAATTCGTTAGCGATCTGAATAGTAATTTCGCTAGGCGAAATTAATTAATTCTCGTCGCGACGGAAATGCGTTAATTCGGAATTAGCGAAACCGAGCCCGAAAGTGTTTGCGGACACATTCGTATTTTTAAACGAGTGGTATCCGCAAATCACATCGCGATATCTCATCACTTGACACGAATAGATGATGGATGTATCTAGTCACCTTTATGGGATGATACATTGTCTCTATTCTCAATGTGTGATGATGATGAATTTTTGGAGGGAAATGCTTTTCACGGTTTTTGAAGAGTTTTTATCTAAAAATTCATTTTTTGGTTAATGATATACATCATTGCTTCTCTCTTTATTACTTACGTTTTTTTTTGGTAAAACAAAAAAAAAAAAAAAAAAAGTGTGAAGACACATTTTTTCTCTCTTCTCCTCACGCATAACAGTCTGTTTTCTTCACTGGTTTGGAACCAGAAATGGCGTGAACAAAGGGAAGCCAAGAATGGTTTTTTCATGGTGAGAAATCAAGTGCTAGCACACTTACAAGTCTTGCGAAGGTGGTAGGGAGGTTCGACCATGAGACGGGATCCATCCGACGAATCTAGAAGCTCATTTTCGCAGCTCAAAACAGAAGATGGAGGACAGTGGACTGCTGCAGTTCATGCGCCAAAACAGTGAGCATATTGGCTTCAATCGTCTTCAAATCGACTCAACCAAACAATGTAAGTATTCCGCTATCTTCATTGGTGTATTCATGCTTGATTTTCATGTCTTGTTTGATCTTGGGACCTAGATTAAAACCAACATATACGAGTCTTGTTAATGCATCTCAAATGACAATGCCACAAATAAGTCTCATTTGATTTACTCAATTTGAGCTATTTGTTTGTCATGTTATATGTTTGAGATTCATTTATATTCAAAATATAAAGACCATTATTTACATCTAATGTAGATATCTCGATATTATCTTTATAAACAAAAAACACCCGGTGTTTCAGAATATAAAGGTATACCCTCAACGGGTTAAACTAGATACAGAGATAATATTTCTAGTCAAACTAGGTACATTGTAACAGTTTCCTAATTTAAGTACATGCCCAAATAGCAGTTCCAAAACTTAGGTTCCTATGGTCAAAACAGCGACTCTCGTCCTATTTCTGACTTGCAGGTCGATCTCATCTAAAGCCAGTACCCTGCTTATCAACAAATCCCGCACATAAGTACATATATTCATGTACCACATCTAGTATCAAAAATCCAATTTTAAAACCAGTAGTGAACATGTTTATAACAAACATTCTTGAAGCCGGAACCTTGTCCCGCCTTCACTTCCTTCATGTCTGCCTTGTTCATACGGCAGTCACACTTCTAGTGACCTCGTTTGCCACAGTTTAGGTAGACAACTTGGGATATGTCCTTTTAAGAAGCTCCGGCTGTGCATAACGGATTGAGCACTAAAGTTATCATCACAATGAGTCTTCCTAAGCTCATGCTCTACTATTCGCTCAACTCCGGGCTCAGGACCGAAAGGTTTCTCTATCAAATAGAATAACTTCTCAGCTCCTAGGACTATCCTGAAGTTCTATTCCCAATCTGAAAATTAAAGCCGTTTAAAGATATTTTTCCCAGGATTATGTCATTTGACACTAATCTTTCAGTCATCTTGATTGCTATAGTCCGACTATCCAATCAACGATTTTGGGTACAATTAAATATAATTATTACTATAGTCTAACTATATAATCAACTATAATTGATCGGTTACATTCAAATGTATTGAATCCAATTATATAACCAACCACAAATGAAGTAGTTTGAATACAGTCCAACTATTTAATTAATACAACAATTGAATATTAGTCCAACTAATATATTTATTAATAATTAATGACGAAAAATGAAATGAGCGCGTATTGGCAAGTATTTAAACGAAATTGAAAATTTAATACTTGCCTCCCACTATTTTTCTGCGAGCCTCTAACCCTCTGTGGAGTACTCGGGAAACCTAGTTTCCTAGTGGGCTAGGATCCCGTTAAATAACACACAACCTTGACTTTGGCCAACAAGTTGTATGAAACTTAACTAGGTAGATCTCTAAGATCAATTGGATCTCATCCAATTCCTAGATCTAGTAGGTGGACCTCCAAGTCCGAAACATATATCCAATATATGCCAATATATCCAATATATTCCCTAACCTTTTTCCTCTGAATCAACTGAGCCTCGGCTTTGGCTCAACAAGCTTAATGAAACCAGTTAAGCGTGACCCATTAACATTGGGAAAGCTTCGTAATCGATGTCGATGAACAAGAAGTGACCTTGACTTTGGCCAAAAAATCACAACTTGCCCAAGACGTACGATATGGAAAAAAAGCTTTCGTGATTCAAACACATTCGCGATGGACAAAGGTCTTGACTTTGGCCAACAAACCAATGCCAATCTTGGATCTTGAGAGAGAATCACTCAATGGAAGGAAAAATGCTTAATATAAAATGAGGGTTTTTGTCGCGATTTGGCAACCAATTTATTATCTTTAATTAGGTCTCATCATACACCCTTACGCATGCATTCTAAAAGCATAATAAGGCGCGAATAAATTTAATAATGATATGCGGATGAATATATAACAAATTTTATTTCTAGAACAAATCTCTCATTTTCCTCTCTCCCGCTAGCACTATTCTTACTTCTACCCAATTACATAATACTTCTAAAGAAACCTCATTTACATTGAGGGGAATTGGTGAGAAGAGAAATACAATGAGATAAGGAGATAATAGGCTGGACACGCAGGTCCAATTTAATAAATTCTAAATTTATTACAACAATTTCCAAAATTGCCCTCACCCTTCTAATATCCATCCGATATTCATTATTCATTCAATACATCCAAGTATTCACACATAACATGTTATTCAATCAATCTAATCCAATTAATTAATCTTTGAATTAATGACCATCCAATGTTCAAACAACGATTTGATTGCGCGAGTCAAACTCGTTTAAGAATAAATACTCAAAGTAAATATTCTTGAATTAAATCGAACTACAATTTTAAATCCAATTTAAATTGTATCCAATACTAATTCATATTTAATTCCAAATTAAATAATTACACTTATTTATGTGCCTTAAATACTTTGATTCCAAATCTAATCTTAATGGGCCTCAAAGGCCCAATTAGTATCTAATACTATTCAATTAAAGTCCAATGGGCTTTTAATTAATTCTTAGGCTTGGGCTTTTGGCCAAAATGGATCTAACCTATAATACCTAGGCCCAATAGGAATCACCTTATGCCATAGAATCAATTTTGGCCCATTAGGCCCAATTAAATTATTAAATGCCCAATTGTCATATTTTGGACTTTATGGAAATGGTCTAGGCCCAAATATAATCCAAGACTAAAATTTGGCCCAACCAAGCTCATTAGCTCAATTACAACAAATTAAATTAATATATCATTCCAAATTACACATTAATTCAATTCAAGTGTAATTAACACAATTAATTAATTAATCTAGTATCTCTAAAACACTAATTAATCTAATTAATCATGCTTAACATTTAATTCATGTCCAACACAAATTAAAGCACAATCAATCCATTCCAACATGCTTCATACTCATGGCAATACATGAAATAACACCAAATTTTGATTTCAATCCAATTAAATCAACAATCAATATTCATTTCATGCTTTTAACATATCCAATTGCTAATTTCAAAAAATCACCATGAGTCCTCCTAGGGTAGTAATCGACCAAGCATGGATTTTGAGGATTTTTTATCTAATCAATTTATCACAAAATCAATGATGCACAAATCCAATTAAATATCATACAAGCTCAACCAAACCATCAATTTTGCATTTTCTTGCTCCAAGCAAAAATACCCAAATTAAAGTCTATAAACCCTAGGATCCAAATCATGCTTAGATCTCACTCTGATACCATTGTAAGTGTCCTAGACATGCCACGAGATCTCTAAGCGTGATTCATGTGTGAATAAAATCAAGAAGTTTGCGGAATTAACTTACATTGATCGGCTTTGACTTTCAAAACTTTTCATGGATGTTGAAGCTCCCAAGCTCATGGCTGAGTATCTCTATCACCTTCATTTGACTTCCATATGTGCTACCAAGAACAAATGGAATAAATTTTATCTCCCAATAAGAAGCAAATTTTGTCCAAGAGAGAGAGGAGCAATCGGCCATTGGCTTTTAAAAACAGAGGCCAAGTCTGTGGCCATTCGGCCTATCTTCACTTCAGTGGCCATTCGGCCTTTCTTAAAGGAGAAAGCCAAATCGGCCAATTCAAAAGCACAGAGAGCAATTGTTTTATTTTTTCATTCAGAGGCCATTTGGCCAATTCAAAAATAATAAACCAATTGCTTTTCTTTTCGGCATTTTAAGAAGACAAGTCAGTGGCCAATTCATTTCGGCCAAGGAGAGAAAGCAAATAATGATTTTCCAAAAAAACATTAATTGTATTTTTCTTTTTCAAAAGGCAAAGAGTGTTTTACAAGTTTCCACCAAAACCCATCATCCACTTCTATCACCAAAGGTGACTAATGATGTAGGTAAAGTGGGCCTCACTTTAAATTCAAAATTCAAGTGGGCTTGCTCAACACACTTCGGGCTCGGATTCGTTTAATCCGATTTAACGAATTTTCCGTCGCGGCATAATTAAATCCAATTTAATTAAATAATAATGCCTAGCAAAATTATTACGGAAGTCGCTCGCGAATTAATTCCAAATCAATTCGTTCGCACGAATTAAAATCCAATTTTAATTCCGCATTAAAATCTAATTTCAATTAATATATCTAATATATTATTTTAGCCCAATTAAATAAATTAAATAGTAAAATCTAATTTAACTATTAAATTTATTTTACCGATTAATTTCAAATTAATCGCGTTCTCCTCTCTCGACGAATGTAATCCCAGATAAATTCTCGACGCAATTAATCCTAGATTAATTCTTAATTCTTTCTCTGATAATTAATCCCAGATTAATTCTTGTCGTAATTAATTCCAGATTAATTTTCTCTCTCTTAATTAATCTCAGATTAATATTGTTCGAGTCAAATATCATCGGTGAATCTTTGGGATGCGACCCAAGATATCCCTGGATATGTTGGCAGTAAATACGGTTATCGGACTATCCGAACACATGCGTACCCAGTACCACGTTCTTACCGATTTACAAGACATGGTTGGCTTCTAGCAAAGCACTGTGCCTACCCAATTCTCCAGAAATATTCTTTTACGGAATACAAGATCTTTGTCAGGCGTAGTATACGTAGTATTACGCATTACGATCCAGTATTTGATGTCACATGCTAGGCTTGGGGCTGGAGTTGTGTCTGCCCCGTACGAAGCATATATCAGATCACTAGCAACTAGTCTCTTTATGATCGAAAAGTCATGACCTAGTCATACTTCCCTGATGGCTATAGCACTTAGAGTACCAGTTCTGTATCCCTGCGTGATCATCATCTCCATATGACTAAAGTGATACTTACATCTTGACATCACACCCAATACACTACGATTCTCAGTATACCTAGAAGAGGCGTACATAACCTGTTAAAGCCCTGGACGATCAAAACCAAAGTATATTGATTGTCGCAAGTATTAGCGATGCAAGTCTCATGTTAAGACCAAATACACCTACCCTGATTCGGATTCCCAAAGACACATAGTCATACTACAAATGGGATTTCGAGGGGTCTATCCAGAGCGAAGCTGTTTTCGTACCATTGGTAAACAGAACCTCTTATTATACTTGCATGAGTATCCAATACCCAAATATATGAGAACTATGTCGTTACGCTTCAATAACACGCACAATTGTAATACTAGCCTATTCCGCATTATCGATGTCCAGTCTCGATAATACTACGACTAGGGATATTTAATGATTAAACCTTAGTGGATTAATATTGTCTCATATCTTATTAATCCGGTACTAATCATATAGACTTTTATCATTATATATCTAGGTAATCCAATTACAAATGACATAAGAGCAATTTCCTTTGTCACATAATCAATTTGTACAACAACACTATGTTCTATACAAATAGTGATGCTATGGGTCATAATTATCCAACAGACTGTAGACACTGCATTTTTGCATGAGCCCGATGATGAGCCTCGTATGAAGGCACTACCTGAAAAGTTACGGAAGTTGTGAAAAACGAATGCCGGAAGGAAGGAAAACCTCCAAAATTAGCACCTCATTGGATTCAGACTCACTAGTCAGCCTCAGATTCGCTCAGTCGCTGTTTCAAACCTTAGCCTCGGACAATCCTTAAACACATGCAACCGGCCCATTACCTTGCAACCCACATACGACCCAAAGCCTAACCTCCCATGCACGCCCAAACCTTCCCAAATAAAGAAAATCCCATGCAATTCACATGTGCAAATTCCATCATCAACACTTTCGAATTTAACAAGATGTGAAATCCCATCCTTTCCAATTAACAAGATTTGAAATCACCTCACCACCAAATTTATAATATTTTTTACCAAAATAAACATGATTTGTTTCCTTGTTAGAGAACCCTCCAAATGATTATAAAAGAGAGACCAAATCATCAAAGTATGAGGGCCTCTCTTCTTTACCTTGGATGGCAACCATCACAAAAAAAACCCTACACTTGGACGACAACATCAACAAAGAAACCCTAAGCTCTTACTTTTCTTCTTCTTACCACCAAAACACAAAGAAAAACCTAGAGCCACCACCGACAAAGAAAACAACAAGCCAAAATCACCACAAATCATCAAAAAAATAGCCCCAAAACACCAAAAAAAAGCAGCCAAAACACCAAAAACAGCAGCCCAAAAACAACCAAACATAGCAGCCTAAAACACCAAAACAGTAGCAAAAAACAACCAAAATAGCAGCCAAAAACAGCAGCCAAAAAACAACCAAAAAATAGCAAACAGTGCAACCAGCAAACCAGCAAAATAGCAACCTAAAAATAGCAACCAGAAACTACAAAACAGCAACTAAAAACAGCGAACCAGCAATCCTTCCGGTGACGGCCTAACGTACTTCCGAGAAAGCAACTTAAAAGGTAAGACCTGATGGCACTCTTTACCATATTTATTTTATATTTCCAGATGCTGCGTGCCTGGCTGGACGTGTAATACGTCCAGCCGGGTATGTGAAGTCCTACATCAAAGAAGACCAAATTTCTGGTCACATTCTTTTATTTCTTTGGCATTTTGTTATTTTTTTTTATCTATCTAGTGCAATCCTTATTTATTTATTTATTCACTTTCATCATCGTTATTTTATTATTTCACATTTATTTTGTTATTTATCTTTTCATCGTTATTTTATTATTTTGCCTTTTATTTTATTTAGTCATGTTGGTGATTATCCGCATATGCATGGTTATATTTTTTATGTCCATTTACATTGCATTGATGATTATGCATGTTATTATCCCTTGCGGTGTATCGGATAGAAACCCAGACATAAATTCCGTAGCTGAATCCGAATGGATGGTAGTGCGGTCTGTACTTGGGATACAACTCCACGTACCACTCGGGAAATATTCATATATGCGTGATTAACCCCTTTTTGTTTGCTATTTATTTATCAACGCTTTTCCCGCTTATCTTTGTTTATTATAGTTTTCGTTACTTCATCTTGTACTTCTTAATTTAATATGCTTTTTTGAACTATGTTATTATGGTTATTATTTTGATTGGGTATGTTATTATGTCTTTATTCGTTTTTTTTTTGTTGCATGAAATGCATTAAGACTTGGCTATACCATTGTGTGAACTCGTCCATTATACTGGCATAAGTAAGGGACCATTCTAAACCCAACGGTTTGAGGTCTTCCCTTGCGAGGGGTGAGTACGGCCTTAAATCTTTTCCCAGTTCACGCTGGGTGGCAACTCATTTATTTTCTGATTTAGTCCCCCACGAGCTAATCCGTACTCTTTACGGACCGCGAGCCCAACAGTGTCATGGTCGCCGAGCATCATAGGCATAACGGTAAACCTCGCTTCGCTCCTACATCGGGGGCTTCTTCATTTAGAACAGTGGATGAGGGGTCGGGGACTCCTTCAGTCGGCATGGCAACTTGGGAAAGGTTGAGGTCTTCTTGAACAAGAGACATTGTTGACACTGACTCGGGATCTTATAGGTCAACGGGGTCTCCAAACATTTGGCCCAGGGCCTCATCATGGGTTATCTCCCTCTTGCATAGCCTTATAAGGATGCACACTTTCCCCAAGTCCATATCGGGCTGGAGCATTTCAACTATGTCCACGCATTCTTCTAACCCTTCATTTTTGGCATCCTCTAGAAGACCAAGCTGCTCGGACTTCAGCCTCCTCAGGTCTTCGAAAGGCTTCTCGAGCTGCTCTGACTTCTCACCAAGTTTTGTTTCACTGGAGTCGAGCCGCCACTTCAAAGATTTATTCTCTTCACCTGGCCGGGTCACCTCAACCTTCACATCATCCATCTCCTTCTTTGTAGAGGCCGAGGCTCGACATCGGATCATTTGAGGCTCCGATTTTTAGCTTGGGATAATTCTTGCTCCCTCTCGGTCAGGCGAACCTAGAGTATTTATGTTTGACCCCTCTCGGACAGAAGACTTGCCAGCAGGTCATTGTTTATGGCTAGTATGTATCCCAACTGCAGTAGTGAAAAAAAGGGTTTAATATGGTTAAGTAAAAAAAGAACCAATTATGAAAGGGAAGTTCGATTACCTCCGCGTGAAATTGATAAGTCATGTTGATGATCTCCTCGGGGGAAAAGTCCTCACAGGATCGGGCCCATTCCAGGCTCATGATTTCGGCCATACAATTGATTGATGGGAGGAGGTGGGCTATTTTATCCCTCACATCCTCGGTGATGTTGTTGACCCCGAGGATTGGGGAGCGCTCCCCGAGCTGATGAGAAGCTGCAAGGGAATTGCCTTTTGTGGGCTACTGATACTCTGGTCGGATCTTTTCGAGATTCTCAGGTTTATTTCCCCCGAACAGGTGTCAACATTTCTTGGATGGTCGGGGAGGGGTAGTAGAAGCTTTGGTTAAAGAGGCAGTGACAATGGTGGTCTGTCGGGCCTTGGAGGACCCGGATGGCACGATAGTTGAGTGCGTAGACTTTCACCTGGCCTCTGGCGGAACTGGGGTAGACACTCAGGATCGGGCCCTACTAGACCCGCCCCGTGCGTCCCACAATAGTTCTATGAAGCGTTGCTTTGGAGTTTTTGAACTTGACATTCATGCGGAGAAAAAACAGTTAGAATATAAGAATGATTAAAACCCGAAAAAAAAAATTTAAGGCAACAAACAATGAGTTAGCGGGTCAGTTGGGACCTACCAGCTTGCCCCGTTTGGGTGGTGGAGTGCTCGAGATGACGCCCGAGTCGACAAGGGCAGAAAAATTAACAGGTCTCAGAAATGACCTCTGAATTCGGCGGCCCTCCTTACTTTGGCCTGGATTTCATGGTGAACCTTGAAGAGATCCCCCTAACAAGCCATAGAGGTTTCAGAAGTGAGTAAATTTGTTGAAGTCATTAAAACTGAATTGGGGATTCAGTTCATTACCTCCATCCGTGAAGACATCAGAGACAATAACAAGTTCGCCCTCAATCAATTACCGCCGCCCCCAAAAGCCTATGTCGTAGAAACACTTATCCTTGAAATTTTTATTGGGGGTTGGGAGATTGGTGATAAGGGGTGGAACCCCGGTTTGAGCAGAAAGGTAAAACCAACCCTTGTATCTTTTGGGTTGGCATTCAACCGGTACAGCCTCTTCAGTTCAGTGAAGGATGGCTCTCCCAACCCGGCACGGTTCCAGATTTCATATAGCCTGGCCAACATCCTCCAACTTTTCAGGTTCAGCTGGCAGGGGGCTAAGTGCATTGAAGACTGCATCGTCGCGATGTAACCTTGAATGGGAAACCTAGTCCCATGTCAAAGAAAACCAAGCACAATGCCACGACATCTGCCTCTAGCCGGCTCGTATGTTCAAATAAGGTTGGGACTTCTAGTCGAATGTATTTTGGGATTGCGAATCTCTCACTCAAGTTGTCCAAATCGGCCTTAGTGATCGAGGAGGCCCGATCCATGTCCAGATGTGTATAGTCAATGAGATTGTGACTGGGCTCAGGTCGGGGTACCCATATGTGATAAGATCGATTTTTCTCTTCAGAAAGGGTCGAGGTCGTGTCGAGGTCCTCAGAACTCTCAGATCTTGAGCTATGGATGATTTTGTGAGTAGACGGGGCATAAGTCATGACCTCGAGAGGAGTACGGGTGGAGGATTCGGTGTCTGACATTCCTGACAGGGTAAGACCTGAGGCGAATGGTTAGTTCACATTTTCAGTCAGTAAAGCATGTTAAAAGAAAGAGGGTCGCAATATTCATCCCTATCAAATAGTTAACCCCAAAAAAGCTCTAAATGTCTTAACAATGGGGAATAGTAAGTTTGCGAGCATAAACAGATGAATTGTATCCAGAAAACCAGAAACACATGCATTTTATGCCCTACTGATCGGTGAAATCACTCACGTAACGTAAGCGCATGTATCGCTCAAGTAGTATAAAATATATCGATCCCACGAGGACTTAATAACTTAGCTATTAATTTATGACGTTAAATGTTTACGAGTATCTAATAGATTGGTTGTTGATTAGTTGGTGATTTTTATCTGAAAATAAGTAAATAAAAACAGTGCGAAAGTAAATTAAAGGAAAATTCAATATTATAAAACTATCTGGAGTTGTGAATCCTTCCAATATCTTGTAAAGATGAAGTGGTTATCTCATGTTTGTGCAATATATTGGTTTATTAACCTGGAACACAAAAATTATGCAAAATCATCTTCCGATGGTCAGATGCAAATACCCAGTGTAACCCATTAATCATATTCCTATATTAACCAAGTTATCTGAATTCATTAAGATTAACTTCCAATTATGGCTACCCCCGCTTGACATGTATATTCCTATCATGTAATTAAATCTATTAAGGGTTATCTATCCCTAAGTGAGATCGTGAGCTATTGAGTTTAAGGCTGAAACCTAAAACCCATTTTCTAAGTTCATTTTAAGTTTACCAAATCAATCTTATTAATGGCCAGTTAATAAGAAGTATTAAGCCTAAGACTCAATAAATAAACCTTTATATTACCCAAGACACAAAACAACCATTTATAAAATGGTGATATTGGAATTCATCACAACCATAGATACATGGTTTAGTTACCACATATTTAGGAATGTTAAAGACATAAATAAAGTAAATGACATAAAGTAAAAGCTGGAAATTAAAAAGATAAATTAACATTAAAATAAAATACTGGGGGTTAGAGGATCCACTTTTATTACTTCTAATTTAGATATCTCCCTTATTATAATATATAAACTTTGCATGACATTACCAACCGACCATATAGGCGGTATCCTAATTAAGTCAGATTTATGATTAATTCCAACCGACCATAAAGGCAGTATCCAATTTAGTCAAGTTAAAATAAATTTAATTAAGTTCAACCGACCATAAAGGCGGTATTCAATTAAGTCAGGTTTTAAAATAGTTTATATATTATAATTAATGGAGATTAATCTAAATATTAGTAATAAAAGCTTTACCCTTCACCCCAGAAGAGAGGAGTTACCTCCTCATACTGAAAAATAAAATAAAGACTAAAAAGTAAAATAAAGAAAGAACTATTGCGTAAAATAAAAATTAAATACAAAAAGCTGTAAATAAAAAAACAAGATACAATCTTCTTAGTATTCTTAAGGAAATCCCCAGAATAAGGTATGAATTGGAATTTTGATTTTAGCCTCAATTTATAGGAAAAAATTTGGTCTATGCATCGCGACGCAAAACCCTTGTGCGTCGCGACGCGCCGCAGATTGATGACACGTGTACGCACTTTTATTGAGATGATGGCACGTGGCTATTGACAGAATTATTGGCTCAGCGTCACTACGCGTGAAGTTGTGCGCGTCGCGTTTATGACTTAAGCAATGACGTATAGTGTCGGCAGCATGGGATGATGACACGTGTCTGGCGTATGATATCAAGATTGTTGTGATGTCGACACATGGCAGACGTATGTTAGCAAGTTTCTCTGATGTTGACTTGTGTCCGGCGTATTTTAGCGGTCGCGATGCAGAAAATTATCGCGTCGCAAGGTAGAATTCTAATTTTGCCCTTTTTATCTGTTTTTCGCTGTTTTGGCCCTGATTTGATTCCAGTGAGTCCTGAAATCTTATTTATCTACAAAATACACAAAACATATCAAAATATTCACAAAACTCAAGAAACTATTCAAAATATTAAGTAAAAAATGGGTGGTAAATATTGATATATTTATCGCTTATCACACCCCCAAACCTAACATTTTGCTAGTCCTCGAGCAAAACAACAAAATAAAATACAATAAAAAACTTTAAAATAAAATTAAACTAAGCCACTTTCATATGGATCACAGTTGTATTTAGTGTATGCAACAAGCCTTTAAACCCCTAGGTGTCCCTAGTAGATGAGTTGTAGTCTCGTGAGGGCTTGCAGTGACGATACCCACAAACGTTAAACGCACATAAAAGTAAAAAGATAAACAAGTTAGTGACTAAACAATTGAAACTCTTATCCAAGTTAATATTTGTTTTCTTTCTTTATAAATTACCAAATAAGTAAATTCTCTGATCATTTTTATCATTCTTCATAAACACAACCAACAAGGTATTAATCAGCTCATTGTGCCCACAATATTCATAAGTGTAGTTGAAAAGAGAGTAATATTTTTGTCCTAAAGTTATATCAGAATTCATACCTTTTTTTAAAAATGGATTTTTTTTTCTATTTTTCTTATTATTTATTTATTTACAATATCTTCAATCCATGTAGCGAGCTTTGGGCCAGTGACTCCCAAGCCAGTTGGCTTTAGGGAACTAGGTGTTAAGACACCCCTACGGACTTAATTACTCGGATCTCAGATGTAATTTTTTTCTTTTTTCATTCCATCGTTTTTTTATATGCTTCCTCCAATTAAATTAGAGCACTGAATATTACAAACTTTTCAATTACAACTCATGGCCGTATGTACCATGCATGTTGATAATACCTGTCAACGGAGCATATGAAGATCCAATTTAATCAGTATTATGGAGAATTTCAAATTTAATAATTCAAAAGGAAATAAACAAAAATTAACTTGACTAATGAGGAGGAATGGTGTTTGAGATAGTTGTGTAAGGAATTTCCACTTCTGAGACGTATTTTTGACTAAAAATCAATTATAAACAACACAAAGAAAAATAAAAACAAGATACTAGTCAACTATTCCACTCTCCCAAACTTAATTGAGACATTGTCCCCAATCTCTAAAAAGTAGAAGAAGAGTTTAGAAAACAGTATATGGTTAGCTGAAATTCTATATCTTAAAAAGAAAATTAAGGCTTAAGATCCAGGTTAATCCGACGCTTCTTACCACGATCATTATCAGACCAGTTTATCTTGGAAAGGATATAGTCAAATTGTGGTTCAAAGGTTAAAAATTGGTCAATTAAATCATGGGCTGTTCTGGCAGTGAAGAGGATATCTTTTACAGATTTTGATACGATTCCATTTCTCTGGGCATCATCAAGAAACACACAAAGAAAATCATAAAATCCATCAGCATTAAACAATCCAATCGGTTTCTGGTGTATGTTCAAGTTCGCCCAAAATAGTACTGTAAAAATTTCCTCCATCGTGCCCAAACTACCTGTCAAAGCAATAAACTCATCAGCACGGTTAATCATTTCAACAAGTCGTTCAGACATACCTGGCACGATGCATTCATCCTCGTTTGATGGTCTTATAAGATTCACCTCCGCCAAAGGTTTTGGGATGATTCCCAAAATTTGACTACCTCTTTCCTGTACGGCCCTTGAAACGTACCCCATTAGTCCAAGATTGCCACCGCTATATACTATGTGCATATTCCTTTCAGCTATGACTCTACCCAATTTCTGTGCTTCCTCAACAAATTCTAGCTTAGAACCAACATTAGTACCGCAAAACACACAAATGTTTACAACTCGTCTTCTTGAAGTTGCTTCTATTTTTTTATTTATTTATTTCTCAAATCTGGATGTCTTCAAGAGTGCAATAACGAGCTTAATTTATAGAACATGAAAAAAGGTGAGTAATAATAGCACTAGTTCCTGCCAAATGACAATTATTAGTTAAACAGTAAAATAAATCGTAAAAGTCAAAAAGGTCTGGATCATGTTTGAGAAAATAAACATAATTATTAGATAAATACAAATAGATAATAATATTTACAGGATATAACAGCTTGAATGATGTCTATGCGTCAGGGACAAGCTTCCCATCCAATTTTTGTATAAATTGGCAAACAGGGTCTTTAAAAGTCAGATTCCCGAGACTTAACTGTTGTCTTCTTTTCGAAACTGTGCATGTAACATGCGAATTGCGTGATATACATATCCACTGGGATGCGTCTCAAGAGTCAATGATATATCATCTAAAGACTCCTTACTCATATCATCCCTAATGAATTTAATTTTATCTTCGCGGTTATCAGACACCATTCCTAAAGAACGACAATGAGTATTACATGTTATGCATGCACATTTATAGCCAACACATAATCTTTTAGCTCTTCTTTTTTTAGCATAGGTACTTTTTCCTAAACCAGACATATATGAAATAAAAGAGTCAGAAACCTCACCTGCTAATCAGACTCGTGCATCAATTAACCAACGAATGTCATTAGGAATGCCTTTGATCATCAGAAGTCTTATTCGTTCCTTGCGAGCTTTGTAGACTTTCATCAGAGAGTTTTGAGGGAGAGAAGGAAATTGCTTGTGAAGATTTGCGAGAACGTCTTCCATATTGAAATATGACTTTACCTATAAAATTTAAACACACAAGATAAAACACATCAAATCTGAATATATACATAAATTGCATGGGTTGTCTCCCTGCTAGCGCTTAGTTTAACGTCGTCAGCTAGACATGACTGCCCGAATGTTAGGCTGGATCTGAAAGTGTGACATTTTATTTTTGTCGCTCAAATGATTCTCCCCAGTAGTGTTTGACATGCTTGCTTTTAACTTTGAATGTTTTATTGGAGTTGGGATCAAGTAACTCAACGGCTCTATCTGGTAAAACTTGGGTGATTAAGAATGGACCTGACCACCGTGATTTTAACCTCCCAGGGAAAAGTTTCACCCTTGATTTGCTGAACAATACCCATGGCCTCGGTTCCAGTTGTATGCACACTAACTTCTCATCATGTCTCTTCTTGGCCTTTTCTTTATACAGTTTGGCATTCTCGAAAGGCTGTATGTGAAATTTCTCCAATTCATTGAGTTGGTGGAGCCTTTTCTCTTCAGTTGCTTATAGATCAAGATTTAATTTCTTTAGTGTGCAATATGCTTTATCTGCAGGCTCCACATGAAGATGACATGCTTTAAGTTTTTCAGTGGAACTTACATTGCATCGGAGTTCTGAATGGTACCATTTATCACATCAAGTCTGAAACATTCTTCATTCTTTTCGTCATTCGGGAATTACATGGCTTTAAAAACATTGAATGTCACTTCTTGGTCTTGTACCCTCATGGTTAGTTCTCATTTTTGTACATCAATAATGGTTCAACCTGTAGCCAAGAATGGTCTCTCGAGGATAATGGGCACGTCATCGTCTTCCTCCATGTCAAGGATAATGAAATCTGCAGGGAAAATGAATTTGTCGACTTTAACCATTACATCTTCCACTACACCTCTCGGAAATGTGAGTGTTCTATCAGCAAGCCTCAAAGAGACTGAGGTGGGCATTGCTTCTCCAATTTGCAGTTTCCTGTAAATGGAAAAAGGCATTAAGTTAACACTAGCACCTAAATCACACAAAGCCTTGCCAAAGTTATGTTCTCCTATGATACAAAGGATGGTGAAACTGCCAGGATCTTTCAACTTTGGGGGAAGCTTCATCTGAATGATGGCGCTGCATTCTTCTGTCAATGTTATTGTCTCGTAATCTCTCAATCTCCACTTTCGTGAAAGAATATCTTTCATGAATTTGACATAGCCGGGCATTTGTTCCAACACTTCTGCAAATGGAATGTTGATATGCAGCTTTTTGAAGATCTCCAGGAATCGAGCAAACTGCTTGTCCAGTTTATGTTTCTGGAGACGCTACGGAAATGGTGGAGGATGAGTGAATCTTTCTTGATTATTTTCTTTTGTCTCTTTTTCCTCCATCTGTGGTTCTACTTCGCTGCTTTCTTTTAGAACTTCCTCAGTGGATACCTTGATTCCAACATCTTTGTTGATTTCAGTACCGCTTTTCAAAGTAATGCCTTGACATTGCTCATTCCCTCTGTTCCTTGGATTTAGTTCTGTGTTCCTAGGAAGTTTTCCTTGCAATCTGTACCTCTGAGCATTGGCCAGTTGTCCTATTTGATTTTCCAGTCCCTTTATAGATGCTGATTGGCTTTGATTGAATGCTGTTTGGGCTTGAAACATAGCATCATATTTGGCTTCTTGCTTTTGAATGTCTCTGCAAGTAATTCTTTTATTTTTGGTTCTTTATCATACTCATAGCCTTTGTTTTGATGTTGGAATCTGGGTGGTGGATTGTTCTTTTGCCCTGAATTGTTGCTCCATGCGAAATTGGAATGATTCCTCCACCCCGGGTTGTAGGTATTGGAATATGGATTGTTTCCATGTCTGTTCAAATTGTTGACATAATTCACTGTCTCATCATGTTGGTTTTCCTCTGGTGATCCTCCGTATAATGAACTTATGACACCGGCGATGTTTACAACTTGTGTACTAAGTGTTTCCAGGCATTTGCACATCTGCTTCAGCTTGGCATTCATTGTTGTGTTGGCTCTGACTTCATGGATTCCTGTAATTCGATGAATCATGCTCCTTTCTGTTGGCTACAAAGAATTGTTGTTGGCCATTTCTTCAATTAGGTCTCAGGCCTAATCTTCTCCTTTTTCCATTAAAGCTCCTCCAGGAGCAGCATCTATTGTAGTTCTCATTAGTCCAGAAAGTCCATTATAGAAGGTTTGGACTTGTAGCCACTTTGCAATCTCATGGTGAGGAAATTTTCGGAGCAATTCCTTGTATCTTTCCCAAGCTTCACAGAGGGATTCCGAGTCATGTTACAAAGGATGTGATGTCATTCCTCAGTTTTGCAGTTCTGGCTGGGGGAAGTACTTTGCAAGGAATTTGGTGGCTAGAGTGTTCCAAGTTGTGATGGAACCTGCTGGTAGTGAATGTAGTCAATCATTTGCTCTGTCTTTCAAGGAATATGGAAACACACGCAGTTTCATTACTTCTTCAGCCGCTCGATTGTAATTGAATGTGCCGCAAACTTCCAGGAAGTTACTGATAAATGCATTAGGATCTTCAGTTCATTCCCCCCAAACTGAACTGACTGTTGTATCATCTGAATGCATGTTTTGATGTCACACGTATTTTCTGGTAAGGGAGAAAGTACAATACATTAAATGAAGCCGTCAACCACCGGAATAGTTCTGTCTCGAATGGGAATTGGTGGTGCAACTTCCAAAGGTTCAGGTTCCATGTTGATCAGAGCTTCTTGACCTTCTCGCCTTTCCCTAAAATCCATTTTCCAAGTTCATTTTAAGTTTACTAAATCAATCTTATTAATGGCCAGTTAACAAGAAGCATTAAGCTTAAGACTCAATAAATAAACCTTTATATTACCCAAGACACAAAACAACCACTTATAAAATGGTGATATTGGAATTCATCACAACCCTAGATACGGGGTTTAGTTACCACACATATTTAGGAATGTTAAAGATATAAATAAAGTAAATGATATAAAGTAAAAGCTGGAAATTAAAAAGATAAATTAACAATAAAAGAAAATATTTGGGGTTAGAGGATCCACTTTTATTACTTCTAATTTAGATATCACACTTAATATAATATATAAACTTTGCTCGACATTACCAACCGACCATATATGCGGTATCCTGATTAAGTCAGATTTATGATTAATTCCAACCGACCATAAAGGCGGTATCCAATTTAGTCAGGTTAAAATCAATTTAATTAAGTTCAACCAACCATAAAGGTGGTATTCCATTAAGTTAGGTTTTAAAATAGTTTATATATTATAATTAAGGGAGATTAATCTAAATATTAGTAATATAAGCTTTACCCTTCACCCTAGGAGAGGGGAGTTACCTCTTCATACTGAAAAATAAAATAAAGACCGAAAAGTAAGATAAAAAAAGAACTATTGCGCAAAAAAAAAAAAAAATACAAAAAACTGTAAATAAACAAACAAGATACAATCTTCTTAGTATTTTTAAACATCAAAACCGAAATTCAATGTGAGTTGATTCCGCCACCTCCTTTGATGTGTTCATATGTGATTTTTATGCATGATTTGTGATCCTTGGGACTTTGATTGAACTCTTACATTGGTATCTAGAGCTTTGATTGCATGAAAACCGAATTAGGGTTCTTGAGCAAATTTGGGGCTTTTTGATTTTGGCTTGATTCTGTCTAATTGATTGTTTGAGGATGATTATATATGATTGAATTTGAGTTGTATGTAATCAATTTGATAAAAAATTGATTGGATTGATTTTCCCCAATTTGCTTATTTTTGTCAAAACTTTAATTTGGGTAAACTCGATTTAGGCATGATTTGGTTGAATTGTTTGATGCATTATGCTTGAATGAGGTTGAATTGAAGTTGTGCATGATCAATTTCAAGAAAATTGGATTAGATCAATTTTCCCCAATTCTTTAGGTTGAAATGAAACTTGAAATTGGGTAAAATGTGTTTGAGCATGTTTTAATTGAATTGGATGTTTAAATATGCTTAGAACATGTTTAATTGAGATTGTGTGTGATCAATTTCATGAAATTGGATTGGATTCAATTTTCCCCAAATTGAAGACTTGGCCGAAAATTGAATAACCCTAATGTCTTGGTAATTTTGTTTTGTTTGATCATTGGATGACTTAAAACAATTGGTTAATGATGTTTTGAAGTTCAATTGGATTGAATTTTGATTTGGAACATTTTTCCCTTTTAAAGTGGCTTGGCCGATTTTAAAGAACATGAAATTCATTGTGATTTTGTTGTTTTAATTCATTGGATGAATTGAATTGATTTGGGAAATTAAGATTGTGGATCAATTGGATTGAAACTGAATCGAATTGAAAAACCCCTAATTGCCGAGACTTGAAAGCATGTTAATTGGGTTTGATTTTAATTGATTTGTGTTGGACACTATTTGGTTGTTAAAGTGCATGATTAATTAGGCTAATTGATATTTTAGAAATGTTAATTGGGTAATTGATTGTGTATTACACTTAGGTTAATTAATTGTGAAATTTGGAATTTTATAAGTTAATTAATTTGAGCTTGATTTTGGAAATTGGGCTTATTAGTTGGTTGTAATTGGGCTTTTGGGCTTTGTTGTAACAAAGTTGGGTTTAGGCAAAATTGGTTGGATCCAATTTGGCCCAAAACCGAATCCAAAAGGTCCAATTATGACTTGATGGACCTTAATTATTTAATTGGGCCTAATGGGCCAAAATTAATTTAAAGGCTTATGGGGTAACTCCCGGATTGGGTTTTGGTTGTTCGGTTTGACCCGAGTTGACCAAAAGTCCACGCCTTATAGAAATTAATTAAAAGCCCATTGGACTTTAATTAAATAAAACATTAGATGTTAATCGGGCTTTGAGACCCGTTGCGATTAAATTTGGAATTTAAGTCGTAAAGGTTCGTTAATAAAAGTGTAATATTTAATTTAGAATTAAATAATGAATTAGAATTAAATACGTATTAAATTGGATTTAATTATGTAATTTAATTTAATTCGTAGAAATTGTACTTTGAGTACGTGTTTGCAATACGAGTTTGACTCGAACAAAAATCAAATCTTTGTTTGAACATTGGATGATCACTAATAATCAAGATTAATTAATTTGATTGATTGATTGATAACATGCTTGTATGAATACATGGTTGTGATGTTTGAATAATGTAATAAATTTGATTTATTAATTGGACCTGCGTGTCCAGCCTTATCTCCTATTTCTTTGTATTCTCTTCTCACCTATTCCCCTCCATGTATAAGAGGTTTCTTTAGAAGTGTAGTGTAACGGGTAGAAGTAATACAAGTGCTAGCGGGAGAGAGAAAGTGAGAGATTTGATCTAGGATCAATGTAAAATATCCATCCGCATATCATTATTATTTTATTTCATACTCGCTTTATTATGTATTTAGAATGCATGTTTAAGGGTGTATGATGATGAGACCTTAACAAAGATAATTAAATTGGTAGCCAATTTGCACGCGAAAAACCCTCATTTTATATTAAGCAAATATCCTTCCATTGAATGATTCTTGTTCAAGATCCGAAGTTGGCATTGTTTTTTATTGACCAAAGTCAAGACCTTTGTCAATCAAGGATGTACTTGAATCATGAGAGTTTTGTTGCATATCGGTGTCTTGTCCAAATCGTGATTTTTATTGACCAAAGTCAGATCACTTTTTGTCCAATGACATTGATTACGAAACTTTCCTCGTCAATGGGTCCCGCTTAACTGGAATCATTAGGTTTGTTTTTGGCCAAAGCCAAGGCCTAGATGATTCAGAGGATAGGGTTAGGAAAATGTAATGGATACATTGACATTATACATATGTTTCGGACTTGGATGTCCACCTAACCGGATCTAGGAATTGGATGAGATCCAATTGATCTGTGAGATCTACCTAATTAAATAGCATACAGCTTTTTATTGGCCAAAGTCAGGGTTGTGTGTTATTTAATAGGATCCTAGCCCACTAGGAAACACGGTTTCCCGAGTACTCCACAGAGGGTTAGAGACTCGACGAAAAATAGTGGGAGGCAAGTATTGAATTTGCAACATTCGTTCGAATACTCGCTAAACACGCTCATTTTATTTTACTCGTCATATTAATCAAAAGTATTAGTTAGACTAATATTTAAATTGTTGTTTTAATAAACAGTTGGACTGTATTATATTTGATTATATATAATTGGATTATATTAATCAATATATTTGAATTAATTAATTTCAGTTTACAGTTGATTTTATAATTGGATTATAGTAATCAATGTAATTGAGGTTAATTAATTTGGATTATATTTGATTATATAGTTGGACTATTATAATCATTATAATATATATAGTACCACTAATCGTTGATTAAATAGTTGGACTATTGTAATCAAGATAAGAAATTAAAAAAAAAAAAAAAATTGGATATTTAAAATATAATCTGGGATTAAAAATATTTTAAATGATTTAATTTTCAAATTGGGAATAAATAATAGGTTACTTTATTTGATAAAATAACTTATTATACGTTACGCCCAAAATTAAGCAAATAGTAGAGCATAAAATCTTTGGAAGATTTATGTGATGATGACTTTAATGCTTAATTAATATACTTATAATAAATCTATCTTTAGATTTAAAAGTATTAAAATTGCAATTAATAATTCTTGGAGAATTAATTGACTATTCTAGTGGAGAAAAGTCAAAGTTTGCAATTGGGCATGTAGCACAAGGTGCACATCGTTTCGATATTCCGAAACCCAAGGCTTGGCCAAAGGTTTGTGAAATATTGAAAAAGGATAATAGACATATCCCAAGTGACTACCATTTGGATATGGAAAACACGAAGGAATTAAAGAAAGGGCGAGGCTCTAACTTTAAATATGTTTGTCTTAGTTATGTTCACAGCTAGTATTGAAATTAGATTTTAAATACTTAGTGTGGTACATAAAATATATGTATTGATATTCAGAATCTGCTTTGAGCAGGATACTGACTTCAAGCTGAGATTCCTCTGCGAATCGGAAACGGGACGAAAGTCGCTGTTTCGACCGTAGATACCTAAGTTTAGGAACTAACCTGGGGTGTGTACTTAAATTAGGAACTGTTATAATGTAACTAGTTTGACTAGAAACATTATCTCTTTATCAGTGTTTAACCCACTGCGGGTGAACCTTTATATTCTAAAACACTAAAGTGTTTTATTATATAAAGATGATACTGAGATAAATACATTAGATGTAAATAACAGAATTTATATTTTGAATATAATAAAATCTCAAACATATAAATGACAAATAAATAGCTCAAATTGATTTGATCAATAGAGACTTATTTATGGCATTGTTGTCTAGGACACAATTAAACGAGACACGTCAGTTAGACGGTGTGTCCGAACTAAAACCGAATTTTGTTGGACATGATAAGGTTTATCACGAGTCGCTCTGAGCTATTGTTTCCTTCAATAGGATATGTATTAACAGTGCAAAACTTATTTAGAATAAGGTTCCATATAAATCTGTTTGACAGATATCATATAGGATATGAACAGGGAAGAAACAAGGTTTCTCATTCCTGATAATTTGGGTATGCCAGGCATGACGTTTGGATGATACCAAACTAAAAGACCCAAATTGGATAAGTGCCAATATAGGTTTTCCTAAGGGAAACCTTAAGTATAGTACTTGTAATTCTCACATGAGAACAATGTGATTGTTGCTCACCATGCGGTTTTCCTGAGAGGAATACCGATATGCAGTGGTCAGTGGGAGGATAGTGATACTCGATGAAAAATCGGAGTAATACTATTCAAAGCACGAAGTCCTTAATGGAACACAAATAGTTCATCAATGATGAATCTATACCATTAATCTTCAAATACACAAGAAACCGCGTAGATCAGTGAGAGTCAGAAAACAACCTAGGGTATGGGTTTCTGATCTCACCTCATAAAGATTTTAATCTTTTAAGGTACACCAACTGATTACGTATGGTGAGAGTAGTAATACGAGGTATCGACTCCCTATTATGGCAAAGTGCCATGAGTCCGGAATGGATTCCATGTTTAACAACTATTTTGGATACTAGTTGTTGTACCACAAGGCATTTTGCCTATGGTACATTAAATGTCTTCAAGGAAGACATACATGGATGGCAACATACCAACGTACAAAGCAGGGCTTTTGACGGAAAGGTATCGTTATCAACATTATGTTAATAACGGTTCAACCTTTTACATGTTGCCATGGTAAATCCATTTTGAAGATGCTTGTTGATAACTGCATATTTCATTTATGAAATGTGTCAGTTGCAGATCAAAATCGCTTTCCTGAAAAGGAAACCTTTTGGAGGATGCTTTCAACATCCTGACGATTTTGTATAACCGACAAATAAGGTTTGCGGATTATTCAATCCATGTTTGGATTGAAGCAAGCATAGGGTTCTTGGAACTGACATTTTTGAAATAATCATAATGGTTTATGATTTAACTCAAAACGAAATAATTCTTGTGTATATAAGGAGGTTAGTGGGAGGGCGCACTGACAGTGAAAAATTCCCATAAAGCTATTGTCGAAAGCTTGGCTTTCATAGAAATTCTCCGTAGAATTCTGGGGAGTAACAACCTTTATTCAAGGAATAAAGATCTACTGAGATAGATTTGGAGTTGTTAACACTCTCTTGGAAATTGTACATTTAAAATGTACCTGTATTGGTGTCTCATACGCTTCGGGCATATGGAGTCACAATCGGGTCAATCCAAGTGATAGTCACTGGATTGAAGATTAAGAACATCTGTTAGTATCTGAGAGAACTAAAGATGCTATCTTAAACTATGGAGATGGAGAACTTGAAGTGACTGGGATCACTGCTGCAAGTTTCCAAACCGGTAAATACTGCGGTACTATAAAGTTTGAACACTGGGACAGTGAGCTGGAAATCTTCCGAGCAAGATAAATGTTGCCGAATTAACAACAAATGCGGATTATTGCTGCAGCTGAGGCAGCAATAGAAGCCATTTGGATCGATAATAAATCTGATTAGATTAGATATAGTTCTGTTAGCAGCTGAGCTAGGCGTCAGCACAGGCTAAAGAATTAAAGGTCTCATCGACGATCCAGATATATACTTCTATATCATCTGATTCGTTCGGATCATACATCGTGGCGATGTGATGATCGTGTAAATCGCGTCAAACGATAAACAAACAAATCCGCTGACGAAAACCTTTCCTCAGCAATTTGAGCGAACCGTACATAGTTCAGGTGTGGGACACTTGAGTGACTGGCTATGTGCCAAGTGGGAGATTGTTGGATAATATGTCCCATAGCGTCACTATTTGCACAGATCATTGTGTTGTTGTTGCAAATTAACTATGTGACAAGGAAATTGCACTCTCATCATTTGTGATTAGATCACCATAGATATATAAATGAAGAGAGGTCCTTATGATTAGTACCTGGACTGAGAATGATATGAGACAGTATCAGTCCCCGAAGGTTTAATCATTAAATATCCCTAGCCGTAGTATTATCGAGACTGGACATCGATAATGCGGAATAGGCTAGTATTGCACTTGTGCGCGTTTGTGAGGGCACAACGGCATAGTTCTCATATATATAAGTGTTGGATACTTATGCAAGTGCGATAGGAGGTCGTGTTTCACCGATGGTACGGGAAACAGCTTCGCTCTGGATAGACCCCTCGGAATCCCATTGGTATTATGACTATGTGTCTATGGGAGGCCGAAATCAAGGTAGGTGTGTATGGTCTTAACCTGAGACTTACATCGCTAATACTTACGATAATCGATAGACTTTGGTCTTGGTGGTAGGGGACTTTAAACGGGTTCTGTGTACACCATTTCTGGGTTTATCAGAGAGTCGTAGTGTATTGGGTGTGATGTCAAGACGGAAGTATCACTTCAGTCATATTGGAGTTGATGTCACGCAGGATACGGTACTAGTGCTCTTGAGTGTTGCGCAACCAATCGGGATATTGTGACCAGGTCATGTATATCCGATTAAAGAGACTATGTTACCAGACATCCGACATGTGCTTCGGACGGGGCAGACACTTATCCAGCCCCAGCCCTAGCACGTGATTATCCGATACTGGGCCGATATACACAATACTACGGTATATACTACGCTTGATACAGATCTATATATTCCTGTAAGAATATTTCTGGAGAATTGGGTAGGCATGGCGCTTTGCTAGAAGCCAACCTTGTCTTGTAAATCGATATAAACGTAGTACGAGGTACTTACGTGTTCGGACAGTCCGACGATCGTATTTACTGCCAACATATCCGGAGATCTCATGGGTCGCTTCCTGAAGATTCACCGATGACGTATGACTCGCACTTTGATTAATCTGGGATTAATTAGAAGAGAGAGATAGAATTAATCTGGGATTAATTCGATGAGAGAGAAAATTAATCTGGGATTAATTGCGGAGATATTTTATCTGGGATAAAATATTAATAAAGAGAGAGAACGATTAATTTGGAATTAATCGATAAAATTAATATATTCGATATATTAATCGAAATTGGATTTCGACGCGGAATTAAAATTAGATTTTAATTCGGGCGAACGAATTAATTTAGAATTAATTCGTTAGCGACGTGAATAGTGAATTCGCTAGGCGTAATCATTTAATTACGACGCGACGGAAAATTCGTTAATTTGGAATTAGCGAACCCGAGCCCGAGAGTGATTGCGAGCGCATTCGCATTTCGAATTCGAGCGCGGCACGCGAGTCACATCAAGCGTCAAATCGCTAGTCGCGTCAATCGTCAAATCAATTGTCACTTTGAGTGATATGACTTGACAATATGTCACTTTGATAAAGTGAAGACATGTGATGTGAATAGTGATGTTGCAATGATTGAAAGCTTTTAAAAGGCTGAGATGGAATATAACATTATTTTATTCCTTGCCTTTTTGACTTTTGAATTAAAAGTTGAGTATATGTATTTTTATTTACTTGGCAATAAAAATGAGACATATATAAAAGCTTTTTATTCTCTCTCTCTGTATTTTGGTACTGTTCACGGTTTTAGGCAAATGAAGAGCCAAAACGTTTTTCTCTCTTCCCTCTCTTTTCTCCTCTCTTCCTCACGGCTTCAAGCCGATTATTCTTCAATTTTTCTGGTTCACCGATTTTTGAGAGCAAAAGAAGCAAAATGGAAGATGCTTAGTGCTAGCACACCTTGAGGCATACATAGGTGATAGGGAAGCTTCTTCTTTGAGCAAGGAAGCTTGAAGCTTTGAGCTTCAATGGAGTCTCACATGGCCGAAAATGGTGGAGTCCAAACCAGTCCAAACCGAGCGTCCACTGCAGTTCCAGAAGCCATTGCCGTGACTTGGAGGGAGCAAAAATCGCACCTTGTTCTTCAAACATCAAAACCGAAATTCAATGTGAGTTGATTCCGCCACCTCCTTTGATGTGTTCATATGTGATTTTTATGCATGATTTGTGATCCTTGGGACTTTGATTGAACTCTTACACTTCGCACAGTCTGTCTCCATGGTTGACCAGTAAAAACCTTGTCTCACTATCTTGCGGGACAATTCAACCCGTTCATGTGCGGACCACATACCCCAGCTTGTACTTCTTCCATTACCTGTTGAGCCACTTCTTTTCTCACATATTTAAACTGAATACTGTTTGCTTGCCTCTTGTACAGTTCCCCTTTCAAAATCACATACTGGGAAGCTAACCTCTGAATGGTTATTCTGTCTTTTCTGCCTGCTCCCACTGGGAGTTCCCCACGTTCCAGATACCTCTGAATGTCATAATACCAAGGTTTACCGTCATTGACCTATATTTCCAGAATTCTCTCTATCTCATAAACAGGTTGCTTGCTGTCGTCAGTATCAACGGTCTCATCACTAACTTTTCTGGATTTTCCCAAGTCGCTGCAAGTGTAGCTAATGCATCTGCCATCTGATTCTCTTCTCTCTGCAAATGCTGAAACTTACAATCGGGGATAACCTGTGCCAATTTTCTGAGGTGAAAAAGGTAAGGTTTCAACCGTTCTTCTTTCAATTCCCATTCTCCTCGCATCTGCTGGAGTACCAACATAGAATCTCCGTAGACTTCCACACTCTCGGCCTTCAAGGCTATCAATGCAGTCAAACCAAAAGCACATGCTTCATACTCGGCCATGTTGTTTGTTACTCTAAATGTCAATATTTTGGCCAAAGGCAAGGTTTCTCCTTCGGGGGTTACTATCACAATCTCAATTCCGGCTCCTTTGTAATTCACGGCTCCGTCAAAATACATTTTCCATCTCTTACTGTAATTGCTGGATCTCTTCATCGGGAAATTCAAACTTATATTGATCCCCTTCAATAGGTTGCAACGCCAGAAACTCTGCTACTGCTCGCCCCTTGATCACTTTTGTGGTGAGATACTCAATGTCAAATTTCGTCAGCAATACTAACCATCTGCCAATTTTCCCACTAGTGAAGGCACTGAATGCAGATATTTCAGAGGATTCTCCTTTGCCACTACATGGATCTTGTAAGACTGGAAGTAATGCCGCAATTTTCTGGAAGCCCATACCACTGCAAGACAGATTTTCTTTACTTCCTGATATCGAGCCTCATACGGGAGCATCTTCTTACTCAGATAGTAAACTGCATGTTCTACCCCTGTCTCATCTGCCTGTACCATCATTGCCCCCAGTGCTTCTGATTCTATGGCCAAATACAATATCAAAGGTCTGCCCAATCTCGGAGTTTTCAACACATGATGCTTTACCAATTACTCTCTGATCTTGTCGAAGGCTGCTTGACACTGCTCATTCCACTTTACCGGCTGATCTTTTCTCAACAGTTTGAAGATAGGCTCACACACTGACGTCAACTTGGCGATGAACCGACTGATGTACTGAATCTTCCCCATGAATGCTCTGACCTCCTTCTCAGTCTTCGGTGCTGGCATCTCTATGATTGCTTTGATTTTTTCAGAGTCTACCTCAATTCCTCTCATTCCCACTGTATGCCCCAGCAGCTTTCCTGATGTTACCCCAAACACACATTTCTTGGGGTTCAGTCGCAGGTTGTACTTGTCAACACTCTGAAGGAACCTCTCCAGTGCTTCTATATGCCCAATTTTTATCTCTGATTTCACCATCATGTAATCCACAAACACTCCAATCTCTTTGTGCATCAAGTCATGAAATAAAGTAGTGGCCATCCGTTGATACGTAGCTCCTGTATTCTTGAGCCCAAACGGCATTACCCTATAACAATAAGTACCCCACTCGGTAACAAAGGCAGTCTTGTGCTTATCTTCCTCAGCCATGAGCACCTGATTATAACCTGAAAACCCATCTGCAAATGAATACATAGCAGATAGAGCCGCACTATCAACCAGAACATCTATATGCGGTAGAGGAAAATCATCTTTCGGGTAAGCCTTGTTGAGATCTCTGTAATCCACACACATTCTGAATTTCCCGTCTTTCTTCGGTACTAGCACAATATTTGCTAACCACTCAGGATACTTCACTACTTCCAGGAACCCCACATCTATCTGTTTCTTAACCTCTTCTCTGACCTTCTCGGCCCACTCAGGTCTTATCCGTCGGAGTTTCTGTTTAACTGGCCTCATATTCGGATAAGTGGGTATTGTGTGCTGGGCAATGCTTCTGTTTACCCCAGGCATGTCCTCATAGGACCAAGCAAATACTTTGGCATATCTGACCAATACTTCTTCTAATTTTTCCCTCTCCTCGGAGGTAACTTCACTTGCAATCAGAATTTCCTTTGGGTTCTCAGATGCACCCAAGTTAAATGCAGTAGTTCTGGCTGAACTGATATCAAATATGTTTGATTCATGTAGAGCAAATGGAAATTACTCAGGCAAGTAACCAAAAGAAATGTCTTTATTATTGGATAGTGCATAAGTACATTCAAACAAATCAGGAAGGTAAATGTCTTCCTTATCTATAGACACTTCTTCCTCTGCAACCAGGTTTTCTTCAGGATTTTTATCCTCTCCCAGAGTCAGGCTCTCCAACTTCATCAATTCTTCTTCCCAATTCTCTGCTTCTTCCATAACTTCTTCGGTCAACAGCTTCTTACCCAGCATCTCTTGGAAGATCTCGAAACCATGAACCACAATTCTGTTAACTTCTATTGGTTCAGGCTCACCCTGATACCCTGAAGCCTTCACAAAATAATCTACCAGTTTCAACCCTTTCTTTTTAACCTTCGGCTTTTCTTCATCAGATTTGTACCCCAAACCCCTTCGAGTAGTCTGTCCTCTAAAGTCTGGCAGTTTTGAACCCTCACCCGGCTCGAACTTCATTTTTCCCATGATCCTAGCTACCTTAGGATCCACTCATTCCTCAAAAGTTGCCGACACTTGGAACCTCGTGAAAGGTTGTATTTCCAAAGCAGCCACAACATTGTCTACCTCAGCTCGGATGGTGACAATTTCTCCTCCATATGGGAACTTAATCATCTGATGCAGAGTGGAGGGTACGCCCCCAAGCTTATGAAACCAAGGCCTTCCCAACAACAAGGCAAAAGTGGTTGGGATGTCCAGCACTGTGAACTCAACTTCGTCCTCAATAGGACCAACCTTGACCGCCGCCACAAATGTACCATCAACTCCTCGCTTACTGTCATCATAAGCCTTGATGGTCATACTAGAGGGATCCAGATCTGTCGTTTTCATACCCAGCTTGGCCAAAATCTTCAACGGGCACACATTAATGGATGAGCCATCGTCCACCATCACACAAGAGGTCCTTTTACTCCTCACTTCAGCTCTGATAAACAAAGGTCTATTATGATTTCTCCCCTCAGCTGGGAGTTCTTCCTCAGAAAAAATGATTGCCTGCAAAGCCTCATTTTGCACTGACCCAACAAATATTGCGGGGTTGGCATCCTCCGTCACCACTATCTTGCTTAATGCCTCAACCATGGCCCGCATGTGCTCCTGAGATGCACACAACAAATCACAGATACTCACTTGTGCTTGGGTTTTCCTCAACTGCTGCAGCACTACATCTCCTTCGGCATTATCCCCATTTTCTGCCACTTCTCTTCCTCCAGTCAACGCTTCTCTACCCTTATCAGTCATATCATTGTACAAACGCCCGCTGCGTGTCATACCCCTCACTTCTTCTTCATCACTACTAGAGAAGTTCGCCCAGAAACTTTTCCCATGTTCGGTTTCATCTTCGTTGTTACTATCCCAAATCCCAAGGCAAACGACTTGGAGGTCAAAGGATTTGAGGACAAGGTTCTCGGGTAGGCCAGAGTTTATCATATAGGTTGGTGGCGGGACAGAGTGCTAATTTGGCAAAGGGTTCTGGTGTGTATTGGGGCGTTCCGTTTCAGGGTCGGGTATCTTTTTGGAGTCTATAAGGTTTTGGATTTCATGGCGGAGTCGGGCATAGTTGTCGGTATCGTGGCCTTTCTGTTGGTGGAATTGGCAATATTGGTTTAGGTTGAGATGTGGTGGTGGAGGGTTTGGGAGTGGTTTGGTTTCTAAGGGTTTCAGAAGTCCTTGTCTCTTCAATTTCTCCAATACCTTGGACAGAGGTATACCCAGGTTGGAGAATCTCCGGTTTCGGATAGCGGCAATCTCAGAAGAAACGGGCTTTGTTCCCAATGTCCCCCCAATGGGCCTCCTGTTCAAACCATAGAATTTTCTATTCTCGACCTCTTCTTCCACAATATCCATGATAGTTTCCCTCAATTTTCGGAAGTCATTGATCATGGAGGTCCTCCTCAGTTTCCCATAGATGGAGGGTTTGGTGCCCTTAATGATCATTTTTATCTGGTCCTTCTCTGAGGGCCTGGTCTGCATCTTTAAGAGCTGGCTTCTCCAGCGGTCCACATACTCCTTGAAACTCTCTTCCGGTTTCTGCCTGGTGTTCTCCAGATCACGGAGTGACAGATCTATCTCTAAGTCTGTGACATACTGTTTCAGGAATGCATCAGCCAATTCCCTCCAATCTTCCCTTACTTTCTTCTCAAGGCCATGGTACCATACCACCGGTGCCCCCTCGAGTGACATTCCAAACATCTTCTATACCTGTCGCTTTGTCAAACCCACAGAACTCATAACTGATACATACTGACGGAGATGAACCCTCAGATCCCCATTCCCGTTGAACTTAGCCATATCTGGCATCTTGAACTGAGCAGGCAACTGTTCTTCGAAGGTCATTGCCTCATAATCTAACAACTCTTCATGTTTACCCTTCATTTTGTGGGTAACTGTTTCAACCTGATCCCGAAGCTTCTGAAATTCTGCCTGAGACCCAATCACTCTGCCTGTTGCATACTCTGCCATGTCGTCATCAAAAGCGGCGATATCATCCCCCAACCCATTCGGAGGCTCCTCGCGCCTCACATTCTCAGAACCCCCCCCCCCCCCCAGCACGGGGTACAGTCATACCAGCCACAGCAGTAGTCAATGCTTGCAACTGTTCAGTAATTTTGGCGAGACCGTTTTCCAACTGATCTATGGGATACCTTGTTATCGGATGTACTCATATCTGTTACCGGTCTTTTAGTGAGTCTTCCCACTTTCCTAACCCAACATGAATCTATGATGTCTTTTATAGACATAGAGGGTGTTAACATTTTATATGTATGCATGAGATGAATGAGATGCATGCGATACGAGGAATATATCAACTCATTAAAATTTTCACACAAATCGGCCCATCATCATTTTAGGATCTTTTGGGCCAACTGTCATAGGAGTGAACTCGTCCCAGTTTAAATGGCCCCCAACAAGTTCACATCTCATGGCAAGAAGTCCAACTGTATCCAAATGATAATGCTCCCAAACATAAACATATAATGGCCCATTGGCGTTTTAGAAGCTTTCGGCCCAATCATCATAAGATACGTTCTTGTCCCAGTTTAAATGGCCCAACAAGCCCATACTTCATGACAAAAGGTCCTAATGGATCCAAACGACAATGTTCCCAAACAAAGCATACAAAATTAATTTCTACAGAGTGGCCCATCAACATTTCAGAAGCTTTTGGCCCAATCATCATAGGATACGAACTCGTCCCAGTTAAATGGCCCACAAGTTCGCATTTCTGACAAGAAATCCAACTGCATCCAAATGAGGATGGTCCACAAGCACAAGGAAATAGTTGCTATAGGCCATACAATCCTGGTCTTCGTGTGGGTTTGCGAGAGTGTACTCAATGACTCTCGCTGGCGAAGGATTGCCCACAACTAGGTCTCCCCACTCAAGGGTTAGAGCGACCAAGTGAGCGCACCTTTTTTATACCTTAAGATACGTGCCAATGAGTTATGGTGTGTGACTGACTGTCAAATGGACTTCCCATTGTAGATTCCCCAGAGGGAGGGTGGAGCGAGGCTCTCTTAAATACCCTAGCCTCTTAGGCTCTTATCGCTTGGTGACAAGAATAAACAACGAGTCCTCCAAATTAGTCCATCACAATAGGCTACAAGTAAATGATTATCTAGGTGCCTTCACAGCTTTTCCTTATAGAAAGGTAGTGAATGAAGGAAGACACCAAACCATTACCCGGCCTTAAAAGTGCCTTTGATTAAACCCATTTTATCCCACAGTAGACACGATTAATTAAAGCACAAATCATAATATTACAAGACATTATTTCGGGGTCGATTCTCTATCCACAATGGAGTCGCCAGATTGTGGGACACAGAAACTGGGCGACGTATGTTGTTCCGGTCTCGCAGCCCGGTTGGGAGTACGGAGTAGCCCACGGGGGAAATGAGATTTAAGGCCGCACTCACCCCTCGCAAGGGAAGACCTCAAACCGTTGGGTTTTGGAATGGTCCCTTACTTATGCCACTTGTAATAAAATGATTTGTGCCATAATCTAACCAAGCCTAAGCAACATATTTCCAAGGATAATCTATTTCCAAGTTCGCATGCATAAATCAAATGTTCATCTAAGTTCACATGTAACACATTTTTAAGTTTGCATACAACTTATTTGCATATAATCTATGTTCGAATTTGCATGCATAAAAGTAAATTGAAATGCGTCAAGCATGCAAATTCATAAGCCATTATATATATTCAGGATACGGAAACGCAAGCAAACAATGATCATACAAGCATGCATAAGATTGAATCAGAATGATGGCAAACACATAATTTCACAAACACATTGCATTGATAATCATGGAAGCGCAAACATGCAATAATTATACAAGCATGCATATTAAAGAGAAGCAATCAGGTTCTTAATACAAAGGGATAACCAATAGGGGCAATTATGCATAAAATATGATGAAGAGGACTCAGTTCAGTGTATGGTCATTCGTGTAGCGTTCGAAAACGTGTTCAAACGGTAAACAGAAGGTTCTCGTTCGTGTGGCATTTGATAACGCGTTCGAACGGGACCTGACTTGATGAAACAAATGCATGCACGTTCGAGTAGCATTCGTAAACGTGTCCAAAGAGCATCATGTTGTTTTGTGGCAAACATCTGTTCATCTGGAAAAGTTTCTTTGATTGTCAGTTCTTTGCCATCTGTTTCTCCATTCTCAAGCCTCGATAAATGATCTGCTACCTGGTTTTCTGTCCCTTTTCCTGTCTCAAATCTTCACGTCAAATTCTTGCATTAGAAGTATCCAACAGATCAATCTGGGTTTGGCATCTTTCTTCGCGATCAGATATTTGATTGCTGAATGATCTCTGTAGACCACCACTTTAAGACCCAGCAGATAGGATCAGAATTTATCAAAAGCGAACACAACTGCGAGCAACTACTTTTAAATGGTTGTGTATTTCAGTTGAGCTTCATTCAGAGTTCTACTGGAATAATAAATGGTGTGGAAAATCTTTGCTTTGTGTTGTCCCAAAACTGCACCTACAGTAAAATCACTAGCATCGCACATCACCTCAAATGGAAGGGTCATGTCTGGTGCTACAATGATGGGAGAAGAAACCAGCTTCTATTTTAAGATCTCAAAAGCTTCCTAGCAATCTTTGGTGAAGTTGAAAGGCATATCCTTCTCTAGAAGATTATATAAAGGTTTAGCAATCTTTGAGAAGTCTTTGATAAATCTCCTTTAAAAACCTGCATGTCCGAGAAAACTTCGAATACCTTTTACAGATGTTACTGGTGGTAATTTTTCAATTGTTTCAATCTTTGCTTTGTCTACCTCGATTCCCTTTTGTGATATCCAGTGTCTCAGAACAATGCCTTCCTTCACCATAAAGTGGCATTTCTCCCAGTTGAGTATCGGGTTGGTATCTTCGCATCTTTGTAACACATGTTCCATATTTTACAAGCAGTGGTTAAAAGAGTCTCCAAACACATAGAAGTCATCCATGAAAACCTCCATACTCCGTTCCAGCATGTCTGAGAAAATGGCCATCATGCAACGTTGAAATGTGGCAGGAGCATTACATATTCCAAATGGCATCCTGTGGAATACAAAATTACCATACGGGCATGTAAAAGTGGTCTTCTTCTGATCTTCTGGGGCGATGGCAATCTGATTGTACCCCGAGTATCCATCCAGAAAATAATAGAACTCATGTCCCGCCAGTCTGTCCAACATCTGATCAATGAATGGTAGCGAAAAATGATCTTTCCTTGTTGCTTTGTTCAGCTTTCGGTAATCCATGCATACTCTCCATCTAATCACCGATCTTGTTGGAATCAGCTCGTTCTTTTCATTTATGGCTACAGTAATTCCTCCTTTCTTCGGTACACACTGCATAGGACTAACCCAAGTGCTGTCTGAGATGGGGTAAATGATGCCAGCATCCAACCATTTGATTATTTCTTTCTTCACGACCTCCTTCATGATTGGATTTAGTCTTCGTTGATGCTCCACTGTGGGTTTGTACTCATCGTTCATCAGAATCTTGTGCATGCAAAATGATGGACTAATGTCTCGAATGTCTGCTATAGTCTAGCTAATGGCTTTCTTGTGTTCTCGTAACACTCTCAGCAACTTTTCTTCATGCTCCAATGTTAGTGAAGAAGAAATAATAACAGGTAATTCAAAAGAGTTTCCAAAGAAAGCATACCTGAGATGGTTCAGAAGTAGCTTCAACTCCAGCTGTGGTGGTTCTTCAATTGAGGGCTTGATTCGCTCCTTCTTCGATAGGTTCCAGACTTTCAACTGGTGGTGTCGATTTGAACCGAAATGGTTTGTCAAGATAGTTGATACATTCCAGGATTTCAGTATCTAGCTCGATGTCAGTCATATTGGTGATGCAACCTTCAAGTTTGTCTGTGAGAGGTGGCTCAGTATCCTGGATGATACTATCAACAACATCAACTCTGAAACATTCTTCCTCTTTTTCATCACTTGGGAATTTCATGGATTTGAAAACATTAAAGGTAACTTCTTGGTCCTGAACTTTCATAGTTAGTTCTCTTTTTTGTACATCAATAACAGTTCGACCTGTAGCCAAGAATGGTCTTCCAAGGATGATATGTACATTTTTGTCTTCTTCCATGTCAAGGATAATGAAATATGCTGGGAGAATGAGTTTGTCAACTTTGACCAGCACATCTTCAGCAACTCCTCTCAGAAATGCGAGCGTTCGATCATCAAGTTGCAGAGAGACTGAGGTAGGCATTGCTTCTCAAATTTACAGTTTCCTGTAAATAGAAAAAGGCATCAAATTAACACTTGCACCTAAATCACATAAAACCTTACCGATGTAATGTTCTCAATGGTACACGGGACAGTAAAACTGCCAGGATCTTTCAACTTCGGGGGAAGTTTCCTCTGAATGATGGCGCTGCATTCTTTCGTCAATGCTACTATCTCGTAATCTCCCAATCTCCATTTTCGTGAAAGAATATCTTTTATGAATTTGACATAGCTGGGCATTTCTTCCAACGCTTCTGCAAATGGGATGTTGATGTGAAGTTTTTTGAAAACCTCCAAGAAATGAGAAAATTGCTTGTCCAGTTTATTTTTCTGAAGACGTTGTGGAAAAGGTGGAGGTGGAGTGATTCTTTCTTTATTTTTTTCCTTTGCTTCTTTTTCCTCCATCTGTGGAACTACTTCTTTTGGAACTTCTTCAATGGATGTCTTGATTCCAACATATTTGTTGATCTCAGTACCGTTTTTCAAAGTAATGGCTTGACATTGCTCCTTCCCTCGGTTCCTTGGATTTGGTTCTGTGTTGCTGGGAAGATTTCCTGGCGGTCTATAACTCTGAGCATTGGCCAGTTGTCCAATTTGATTCTCCAGTACTTTGATATAGGCAGATTGGCTTTGAAATATAGCATCGTATGCTGCTTGTTGCTTTTTGAAGATCTCTGAAATCCATTCTTTGATTTCTGGTTCTTTTTCATGCTTCTGGCCTTTGTTCTGTTGCTGGAATCCAGGCGGTGGATAGTTCTTTTGCCCTGAGTTGTTGCTCCATGAAAAATTGGGATGATTCCTCCACCATGGGTTGTAGGTGTTGGAATATGGATTGTTCCCCTGTCTGTTGAAAATTTTGACATAATTCACCGTCTCTTCTTGTTGGTTTGGCTCTGGTGCTCCTCCATAAGGTGAACTTGTGGATTCAACAATATTTACAACTTGCGCGCTGAGTGTTTCTGACCGGCGTAAACACACACGTAAAAACTTGACCGGCGTAAACACACACGTATAACGCAAGCGCACGTATCGTTCAAGTAGTATAAAATTATCGATCTCACGAGGACTTAATTCCTACTGTTGTTATTAATTATTGAATCTTTTTATTTACATATATCTAATTGAGAGAGAAGAGAATGATTACTTGATTGATTTGATTGATTGTAGAATTGCTAAATAAATAAATAAATAAAAAGACAAAAGAAAATACTAAAGAAAATAACAAAAGACACAAAGATCTAGGGTTGTGAATCATTCTAATATCATTTAAAAGATGAAGTGGTTATTTCATGTTTGTGTAATAAATCAGTTTACTAACCTGGAACACTAAATTATGCAAAAGCCTCTGTCGATGGTCAGATGCAAATACCCAGTTTAACCCAATTGAACCATATGTCTATGTCAACCAAATTATCTAGATTCATTAAGTTTAAGTTCCCATTATGGCTACCCCCGCCCGACAGGTATATGTCTATCCTGTAAGGAAATCTATTAAAGGGTTATCTATCCTCAAAGAAGATCGTGGGCTATTAAGTCTAAGGCTGAAACCTAAAATCCCTATGTCTAGTTCATTTTAGATTTACCACATCAATCTTATTGGTGATCAGACAACAAGAAGCATTAAGCTTAAGACTTAATAAGTAAACCTTTAAATTACTCAAACTATAAAATAACCCATTATAAACCGGTGATATTAGAATTCATCACAACCCTAGATAACTAACACATAACTAGGGCTAATAAAAACTTAAAAGTAAAATACATAAAGTAAAAATGCTGAAAAGTAAAATAAAATAAAATGCTAAGGTAAAAGGAATTACTTTTACTATTTACTGTTTTAGATATCTCCCATAAAATAAATATAAACTTGTGATAATATTACCAAACGACCAATCTGGCGGTATCCTTTATTAGTCAGGTTTAAACCAGATTAAAATGAATTACCAACAGACTAATCTGGTGGTATCCTTTTTAAGTCAATATTTTAAATAGTGAATATATTATTTTTAAGGGAGATTAATCTAAATAGTAACAGTAAAAGAATTACCTTTCACCATAGCTGGGGAAGTTACCTCCTCATGGTGAATAGTAAAAACTGTAAAAAGTAAAAAAAGTAAATTACTATATTAACAAAACGTAATTAAAATTATTTACAAAACTAAAAACTAAAAAAATACTAAATACTAAAAGAAACTAGAGAGAGAAACTCTTTATTTACATCAAAAAGATGAGAGAGAGTGGTGTTTCTAAAACTGAAATCTCGAGCTCAATTTATAGGCGCGGATAGGCATCTGGCGTCGCGACGCTGAGGCTTTGGCGTCGCTACGCCAGCTTCTGTCGACATGGCACGCTCTGGTTCGTCGGTTGCAGATTCTGGATAAGATGATAAAGTGACACGTGGCAAGGTTGTTGGAGACTCAATTATTGTGACACGTGGTGGCTTCTAATTAGTCGGTTAGATTCTTATCCGCCACGTGTCAGATAAGGATTAGATAGCCAATAATTGATGCTGACGTGGCGCTGACTTGGCGGTGATGTGGCGACACGTGGGAAAGAGACTGTCGGCACCGTAGGTTTGCAACACGTGGCACTTCCTGATTGGCTGATGATGACGTGGCGGTGAGGTGGCAGTTTGACTTGGCCAACCTGGTGATGTGGTTGATGACGTGGCAATGACATGGAATGACACGTGTCACACGTGGCGATGATGACTGTCGGCACCGTAGGATGATGACACGTGGCACGGCGCATTTTAGCAGATCGGCTGTGATGGTGACACGTGGCACGGCGCACGTTAGCAAAGTCAATTTTTCTCAGATTCTGATTTGTGGACCCGGCGCACGTTAGCACTGTTCGGCGCATGTTAGGCGTCGCGACGCTGAAGGCCTTGGCGTCGCGATGTGGGAAATTACCAAAATGCCATTTTCGTCCAATTTTCACTGTTTTGGCCCAAATCACCTCCAGAATGTCCTGAAACTTTATTTATCTACAAAATAACTCAAAACACATCAAAATATTCACAAAACTCAAGAAACTATACAAAATATTAGGTTAAATGAGTGGGTAATAGTGATAGATTTACCACTCATCGCACCCCCAAACCTAACATTTTGCTAGTCCTCGAGCAAAACATAAAATAAAATAACATAAACATCTTTAAAATAAAATTTAACTAAGCCACTTTCGTAGGGATCACGGTTGCATTTAGCGTATGCAAGAAGCCTTTAAACCCATAGGTGTCCCTAGTGGACGAGTTGTAGTCTCGTGAGGGTTTACAGCAATGATACCCACAAACATTTTACAAAAGTAAAAAGGTAGTAAAACTAATGCACACAAAAGCAAAAAGACAAGCGAAAAGAGAATAAAGAAGTTAGTGACTAATCAGGTGAAACTTCTACTCCAAGTTACTAGTTGTTTTGTTTCTTTCTAAATTACAGAATAAGTAAATTCTCCGATTATTTTTACCATTCTTCATATACATAGCCAACAAGATATTAATCAACTCATTTTTTCCCACAACAGTCATAAGTACAGTTGATAAGAGAGTAATATTTTTGTCCTAAAGTTCTATCAGATTTCACACCTTTTGGTAGCAATGGAATAATTTTTCTGATTTTTTCTTTGATTTTTTTTTCTATTTTTTATTTATATACAATATCTTCCATCTATGTAACGAGTGTTGGGTCGGTGGCTCCCAAACCAATTGGCTTTAGGGCACCAGGTGTTAAGACACCCCTACGGACTTAATTACTCAGACTTCAGATATATATATATTTTTACAGCATTTTGATCCATGTAACGAGCTTTGGGCCAGTGACTCCCAAACCAGTTGGTTTTAGGGCACTAGGTGTTAAAACACCCTTACAGACTTAATAACTCGGATCTCAGATTTTTTTTTTTTTACTCCACTACTTTTTGAGATACTTCCTCCAATTAAACTAGAGCACTGAATATTACAAACTTATCAATTATAGCTCATGTCTGTATGTTACTATATAGTTGATAATATCTGTCAGCTGAGCATATGAAGATCCATTTTAGTCCGTTTTATGGAGAATTTACAAATTAAATAATTCAAAATGAAATAAACAAAAATTAACTTGTTTCAAAAATGGTTTTAGATACGTCTCAGGAGTGGAAACTCCTTACTCGGCTATCTTTTACCAATTTCACCCTTTTAGTCAAAATAAAAACACAAAAACGCAAAATATTTTTGTAATTTTTGAAAAAATTTCAATTTTTTTTTGTATTTTTCGAAAAAATTTGGCCAAAAATTAAAAACACACAACTAAAAACAAGGTACTGATCAACTAATTCCCTCCCCCAAACCTAAATGAGACATTGTCCCCAATGTCTTAAACAGTAAAAGGAGAGTTAAGAAGGTCGTACCTGGTTAGCTGAAAATCTACAGGAAATTAAAAGTTAAGATCCAGATTAATCCGACGCATCTTACCATGATCGTCGTCGGACCAATTTATCTTTGAAAGGATAGGGTCAACTTGTGGTTCATAGGCTAAGAGTTGGTCTATTAGATCCGGAGCAGTTCTGGCAGTGAAGATGAGTTCTTTCAAAGGTTTTGACACGAACCCATTTCTCCGGGCATCATCAAGAAACACATAAAGAAAATCATAAAATCCATCAACATTAAACAGCCCAATTGGTTTCTGGTGTATTTTAAGGTTCGCCCAAGATAGCACTATAAAAATTTCCTCCAATGTGCCCAAGCCACCTGGCAAAGCGATAAAAGCATCAGCACGGTTAATCATTTCTACCAGTCGTTCAGACATACCTGGCACAATAAGTTCCTCTCTGTTTGATGATCCAATAAGATTTGCCTCTGCCAAGGGTTTTGGGATGATTCCCAAAATGTGACTGCCTCCTTCCTGTACAGCCTTTGAAACGATCCTCATAAGTCCAAGATTGCCTCTGCCATATATTAAGTGCATATTCCTTGCAGCTAAGACTCGACCCAATTCATGTGCTGCTTCTATGTATTATGTCTTAACACCAACACTACTACCGCAAAACACGTAAATGTTTTCAACTCCTCTTCTCGAAGTGGCTTCCATTTTTTTATGTATTTCTTTCTCAAATCAGGATGCCTTCCAAAGTGCAATGACGGGCTGATTTTATAGTACCTGAAACGGGTGAGTAATAATAGCACTAGTATCTTCCAGAGGAAGCTTATTAGCTAAACAAAAAAAATGAATCGTGAAAGGTCAAAAAGTCTGGATCCTGTCTACGAAAATAAAGATAATTACAACAGAAAAGTGAATCAAAGCAATAATTAAGGCAACGGAATTATGTACGCAATACGCCACTCGTTTGGTATATAAATCCATTAGGATGCGTCTCAAGAATTAATTCCTTACTCAGCCATCGCTAATGAATGTTTCTCATCTTGTGATTGCCAAACACCATTCCTTCTGTCTTAAAATGATCCGTTTGTGCTTTTCCCTACAAAAATAACACAAAAAATTAAAAACTCTACAAAATATGAAAACAGAAATTACAACAAATTGCATGGGTTGCCTCCCTGCTAGCGCTAAATTTTTTGTCTTCAGCCAGACGTGACTGAAATCTATCTGTCAATGAGGTTTCAGCGTCGTTTTGGATGTCCGATTAAAGACAATCCCGTGAGCGTTGCTTTTGAATGGTCTTTTCCAAAGGTAAAGGGGCAAAAAGAGTTTTGTCTCATTCAGTGCTCGTGCCGCCTTTTTGCTCCTTGTTGTTCCAGTGGTTCCTGCAAAGAAAGAAAGAAAATCAGGAGGTCTCGTATGGTGCTTGACTTGGTGTAGGCATTGCATTTTTACACATTAGCCCAATGATGAGTCTCGTATGGAGGCAACTACTTCTTTAGTCATGAAAGTCGCGGGAAACGGACGTTGGAAGGGTAAAGTTGGAAAATGGAATTTTTGATGGATTTAATCTCGTTGTTTTCGCTTCGGTTGCTTGTTATACCTCCGTTTCTAAGCTCACCTTAGGCCCAAAACTCCCATAGAACACATATTTCCCCAAGCACGTCCCAAACACTTTCTCAAGCCTCCTTGCACGTCCAAAAACCTCCTTGAAGCCTCCATTGCCGAATCATTAAACCTAAGCACCCTCCATTGCCGCATCATTCTTCCTTCACCAAAACCCTTCACGCCTAAACCCCTTTTCACAGCCCTCCAATGCCAAGTTCCAGCCACCATTCACAGCCCTAAAACACCTTAAAATAAGCCTCAAATACAGCCCCAAAGTCGCACAAAAGACCCCCCATTCACAGCTCCAATTCAGCGCCCAAAACAGTCCCGAAACACCCCTCACTGCACCTTGAACTGCACAGTTTCGTCCCCTGTTCTGGTCAGTTTTTTGTTGCGTCTTCAACCCATAAAACAGTCCTAAAATCACCTAAACACCATCCCAAAAACCTCCATAAAGTTTCCCTAAAAAATCCCCACAAACGCACCTCCCTAAGCCTTCAAAATCACCCAAAACAGTCCGCTAAACCATCAAGACAGTGACCTGAAATGTAGCAGCGAAGCAGCAGTGAAACGGACTTGAAACAGCAGCCCGAGCAGCAAAACAGCGAGGAAAGACGTGGATTTGGTGAACTAAAAGAGTAGCGGATCATTCACCCTTCCAACGGACGTGTAACGCCCTTTCTTAGACGACAAAAGAGGTTAGACCTGAGGGCACCTTTCTACTTATCTTCTTTATTGTTGTTTTATTTATTTTGATATATAATGGCATGAGAGTCGTTTGAAGCATGATGTGATTGTTGGGTGAGTGGGATATGTGTTCCCTTTTGTGGTATATCGGATGGAAACCCGGACGTAAATTCCATAGCCGATTCCGAATGGACGGTAGTATGGTCTGCACTCGGGATACAATGCCACGTACCACTTAAGATACACGTATCTCGTCTCATCCAAATTTGTATTTGAGCATGTTATAGTCTTTAGGTTATATGTTTATTATTTAAAGCATGGTTTAATTTAGTTTGTTATTTATTTGTTAAAGCATGTTTAGGTTGTCCATTATGCATGTTCTTAGTTTATGATGCGTTTGGGTAATGATTTATACATGTGATTCAATGTTTCAATATGCTTGTTGTGTTACATTGCGTGAAAATTATTTGGATGAAAGCATGTTAGATCTAAGTACCCTTGAGCATGATTATTGAGTAGACTTGGTTAGTTCATTGCACAAATTATATCATCACAAGTGACATAAGTAAGGGACCATTCCGAACCCAACGGTTTGAGGTCTTCCCTTGCGAGGGGTGAGTGCGGCCTTAAATCTTTGTCCCGGTTCACACCGGGTGGCGACTCCATGTTATTTCATACTTCCCAACTAGGCCGCGAGCCTAGAAAAGCGTCGCCCAGGTTCTGTTGTCTACAGTCTGGCGACTCCACTGGGGATATTAGAGAATTGGCCTCGAAATCATGTCTTGTGATGTGTATAATTTGTGCATTAGTTGACCATTTCTATAGTGGGTTGAGGGGGTTAATCAAAGGCTTTGTTGAAGCTAGGTGATGGTTGGGTGTCTTCCTTCACTCACTACCCTTCGGGGAAAAGCTGTGAAGGCACCTAGATAAATCATTACTTGTAGCTCGTTGTGACATACTAGTTTGGAGGACTCGTTGTTTATTCCTGACACCAAGCGATAAGAGCCTAAGGGGCTTGGGTACTTAAGAGAGCCTCGCTCCACCCTCCCTCTGGGGAATCTACAACGGGAAATCCATTCGACAGTTAGTTTCACACACCGTAACTCATTGGCACGTACCGTAAGGTATAAAAAAGGTGCACTCACTTGGTCGCTTGAACCCTTGAGTGGGGAGTCCTAGTTGTGGGTAATCCTTCGTCAAACGAGAGCCTTTGACCGCGCCCCGTGAACCCACTTGTGAAACTTAGCCTTAAAAGAACCGTAGTTATTTATTATCTTATGTTTGTGTGTTGGACCGCCGTCATTTGGATCCAGTTGGACCTTTTGTCAAAAGATGTGAACTTGTTGGGCCATTTAAACTGGGGCAAGTTTGTGTCCTTTGACAGTTGGGCCAAAAGCTTCTAAAATGCCGGTGGGCCACTTTGTGAATGGGCCTTTTATCATTTGAAGTTATTTAGCCGTATCATTGCAAAGTGTAAACCTGTTGGGCCTTTTCAACTGGGACAAGTTTGCACCGCGCGATGGTGTGATTAAATACTTTAAAATGATAATGGGCCAAGTAGTTTAAAGTTTCTTTTTTTATCTATTACATGCATCACATACTCATGCATCTCATGCATACATGCATCATGTTAACCTTGTGTCTTAAAAGCCATCATGGATACCCGTTGGGTTAGAAAAAAAAAGAAGTCAGAGCATTCCTTGGGAGAATCCAGTATATCAGTCGGTTCATTGCAAAGTTGATGTCAGTGTGTGAACCTATCTTCAAGCTGTTGAGGAAAGACCAGCCAGTAAAGTGGAATGAGCAGTGTCAAGAAGCATTTGACAGAATCAGAGAATACTTGGTGAAGCATCCCGTTCTGAAACCTCCGAGGCAGGGTAGACATTTGGTACTTTATCTGGCTATTGAACCCGAAGCACTGGAGGCGATGATGGTGCAAGCCGATGAGACGGGAGTAGAGCATGCAGTCTACTACCTCAGTAAGAAATTGTTTCCGTATGAAGCTCGTTATCAAGAAGGTGAGAAGATTTGTCTAGCAGTAGTATGGGCGTCCAGAATGTTGGGTCATTACTTCCAATCCTACAATATCCAAGTAGTCGCAAAAGAGAATCCTTTGAAGTATCTACATTCGGTGCCTTCACTAGTTGGAAAGCTGGGCAGATGGTTAGTACTATTGACTGAATTTGACATCGAGTACCTCACTTCAAAGGTAATCAAAGGGCGAGCTGTGGCAGAATTCCTAGCCTTACAACCTGTTGAAGGGGATCAGTACAAGTTTGAATTCCCCGATGAAGAAATCCAAGCTATAGCAGTCCAAGGATGGAAGATGTATTTTGACGGAGCAGTGAACTGCAAAGGAGCCGGAATCGGTATTGTAATAGTAACCCCTGGGGGAGAGACTTTGCCTATGGCCAAGAGGTTGACGTTCAGGGTAACTAACAATATGGCTGAGTATGAAGCATGTGCATTCGGCTTGACTGCATTAATAGCCTTGAGAGCTACGAACGTGGATGTTTACGGAGATTCAATGTTGGTGATCCGACAGATACAAGGAGAATGGGAGTTAAAAGAAGAACGGTTGAAGCCGTACTTATTCCACCTCAGAAACCTAGCACATGATATCCCTAACTGCAAATTTCGGCACTTGCCTCGGGAAGAAAATCAGATGGCAGATGCATTGGCAACGCTAGCCGCAACCTGGGAGAATCCATAGAAATTGGTGATGAGACCACTTGTGTTGACAACGGCCAGCAAACCGGTTTATGAGATAGAGAGGATCTTGGGAGTAGAGGTCGATGACGGAAGACCGTGGTATTATGACATCCAGAGGTATCTGGAACATGGGGAATACCCAGAGGAAGCGAGCAGAAAAGACAGAATCGCCATTCAGAAGTTGGCTGCTCAATATGTGAGTCTGAAGGGAGAACTCTACAAAAGACAAGCCAATGGTATTCAGCTGAAATGTTTGAGAAAGGAAGAAGCTCAGAAGATAATGGATGAAGTGCATGCTGGCGTCTGTGGACCGCATATGAACGGATTGAACTTGTCCCGCAAGATTATGAGACAAGGCTTTTACTGGTCAACCATGGAAGCCGACTGCGCGAAGCTGGTAAGGCACTGTCACGATTGTCAAGCGCACGGGAATTTGAATCATTTGCCGCACACAGAATTGCACGGATTGTCAGAACCTTGGCCCTTCTCAGCATGGGGAATTGATATGATCGGAGAGATTCGGCCGAATGCGTCAAACAGACATCGCTTTATAGTGGTAGCAGTGGACTACTTCTCGAAATGGGTAGAAGCCGAGTCATTCCGTAATGTCACGGCAAAACAAATGGCTAAGTTCATAGCCCGAAATCTCATATGCCGGTACGGTATGCCGCATCACGTGGTTACGGACAATGGAGTCCAGTTTCAGGGAGAGACCAAGGCGATGTTACAGAGGTATGGGATAGGTCATCATAAGTCTTCACCATACAGACCGCAGGCTAATGGAGCAGTTGAGGCAGCCAACAAGACAATAAAGACGATTCTGGCGAAGATGACGGAGAATTACAAAGACTGGGCTGATAAGCTGTCGTATGCCTTGTGGGGATACAGAACTTCTGTAAGGACAGCAACTGGAGCTACGCCTTACTCTTTAGTCTACGGAATGGAAGCGGTACTGCCGGTGGAAGTTGAGATACAGTCCATGCGGGTGTTAGCAGAAGCAGAATTGCCTGAACGAGAATGGACCTCGCAGAGGTTTGAGCAGTTAGCATTGATGGATGAGAAGAGGATGAAGTCCTTGCATCACATGCAGATATATCAGAAGAGGTTGGCCCGAGCGAGCATTTAATAAGAAGGTGCGTCCTACCAAGATCAAGAAAGGTGATCTGGTACTTAAGCAGTCGAAGCCGTCGACGACAGACCCAAGAGGGAAGTTCAGACCAAATTGGGAAGGACCATACATTGTTCAGAAGGTAATGGGAAATGGAGCAGTGAGACTGTCGGACTTGGAAGGGAATGAGTTCACCGAGCCGATCAATGTTGACAGATTGAAGTTGTATTTTGCCTGAGGGACAGAAGACTGAATAGTCATCCGCAGAAGACCTAACCCAACGGGATAAAGAGAACTCATGCATGCATGCACACATATAACCCATTATTGCATTCCTTTTTTTGCGTGTTTTGTGTTTTTTGTTTTATATTCACAGGTATCGAAGAATAAAAGAGAAAACGGCAAAGACAAGCTAATCAGAAACAGCGAAAGCACTGTATTGAATTTGGGAAGAAATCCTAAGGCTGAGGTCCACATCGGTGTTAAGATTCAGATGGTAATCTGAGGGTTAAGGCCCATTTTGAGTTTGAAATTCGGATATGGATCCCGGGGGCGAAGCCCACATGGTCAGCAGTAAAGAGGAAGAATTCATTTGATTGAGTGAGTGAGTGAGTAAAAAGAAAAGAGAGAGAGAGAAGTCTTTGATGGTTAAACATATGTCCGGTGATGACATTATGTGATGTAGGGAGAAGCCTTAGAAGCGAGAAGCGCGAGACGCGCTCTTATCCGGTATTCTGAATGGATTGATCTCGGCTGGACTCATGAAGCACTTGATAAAGGTATCTCAACAGTAGAAGCCTGAGCGGTTGATGAGATGACTAGTTGAAGAGATGGTAGATCGGTGAATGACCGTTTGCCTGGATGTCCACACTGATTTGCCTATGCTACGATACATGATATGGTTGGAAAATAAAGAAAGAAAAGTCTCTGCAATGAAAAGAAAAGAAATAGACCGCCTATAACCGATAAGCGTGAAGCTACCCATGGGCGAGTATTAGGACCACCATGAGGAGAAATGCTACCTTAAAGGGTAGGTGAGTCAGAAAAAGAAAAATAAAAAGAGAAAAGAAAAAAAAATGACGGAAAATAATGAAAAGAAAGAGACGATGCAATAAAAGAAGACCATATCATGTTAAGTATGCTACAGTAATCACAGAATGTGACCCAGACATCCAGGTTGGTTAGACCCACTGATCCGATTCTCCGAAGCGAAATCATCGAGTTGGCTAACTTAAGGAATAAGCTGCGAATGAGCCTTAGCACACACACACACTAGGAGTCTGGTTCAGATCACCCATTCAGGGGATTGGGTTTGAGTATGTCGAATACTTCGAAGATTCTTCGGCTTTGACGCGAAGCATCCGTTGAGGACAAAAATGTTTAGCTATCGAGATTATCTCAAAGAGAGGCACTACAGTGTGCAAAGTAGAGAATCGGCATCAGTAGTAGACCTGCCGGGTATGGCATTCTGTGGGCGAGGCCCACATTGGTTCAAATCAGTTTCAGCCAGGTACGGCACTCCGGGCATGGAGGTATCAGATCAGCCAGGTACGGCACTCCGGGTATGGAGATATCAGATCAGCCAGGTACGGCACTCCGGGTATGGAGATATCAGTTCAGCCAGGTACGTCACTCTGGGTATGGAGATATCAGATCAGTTCAGCCAAGTACGGCACTCCGGACATGGAGATATCACAGCTGCGACACCCTAGGTACGGGGTTAGCATTCAGACATTTGTGGCTCTCTAGGTACGGAGGTGTCACTGCGACACCCTAGGTACGGGGGGTTAGCACTCAGACATTTGTGGCTCTTTAGGTACGGAGACGTCACCGCAACACCCTAGGTACGGGGTTAGCACTCAGACATTTGTGGCTCTCTAGGTACGGAGGCGTCACTGCGACACCCTAGGTACGGGGTTAGCACTCAGACATTTGTGGCTCTCTAGGTACGGAGACGTCACTGCGACACCCTAGGTTACGGGGTTAGCACTCAGACATTTGTGGCACTCTAGGCACGGAGGCGTCACTGCGACACCCTAGGTACGGGGTTAGCATTCAGACATTTGTGGCTCTCTAGGTACGGAGACATCCACTGCGACACCTAGGTACAGGGTTAGCACTCGGACATTTGTGGCTCTCTAGGTACGGAGACGTCACCGCGACACCCTAGGTACGGGGTTAGCACTCAGACATTTGTGGCACTCTAGGTACGGAGGCGTCACTGTGACACCCTAGGTACGGGGATAGCACTCAGACATTTGTGGCTCTCTAGGTACGGGGAGGTGTCACTGCGACACCCTAGGTACGGGGTTAGCACTCAGACATTTGTGGCTCTTTAGGTACGGAGACGTCACCGCAACACCCTAGGTACGGGGTTAGCACTCAGACATTTGTGGCTCTCTAGCTCTCTAGGTACGGAGACTCACCGCAACACCCTAGGTACGGGGTTAGCACTCAGACATTTGTGGCACTCTAGGTACGGAGGCGTCACTGCGACACCCTAGGTACGGGGTTAGCACTCAGACATTTGTGGCTCTCTAGGTACGGAGAACGTCACTGCGACAACCCTAGGTACGGGGTTAGCACTCAGACATTTGTGGCACTCTAGGCACGGAGCGTCACTGCGACACCCTAGGTACGGGGTTAGCATTCAGACATTTGTGGCTCTCTAGGTACGGAGACATCACTGCGACACCCTAGGTACAGGGTTAGCACTCGGACATTTGTGGCTCTCTAGGTACGGAGACGTCACCGCGACACCCTAGGTACGGGGTTAGCACTCAGACATTTGTGGCACTCTAGGTACGGACGGAGGCGTCACTGTGACACCCTAGGTACGGGGTTAGCACTCAGACATTTGTGGCTCTCTAGGTACGGAGACGTCACTGCGACACCCTAGGTACGGGGTTAGCATTCAGACCACAGCGACGCCCTAGGTACGGGGTTAGCACGCCAGGTACGGCATGTGGACTGTTCAGACATTTGTGGCTCTCTAGGTACGGAGACGTCACCGCGACACCCTAGGTACGGGGTTAGCATTCAGACCACAGCGACGCCCTAGGTACGGGGTTAGCACGCCAGGTACGGCATGTGGACTATTCAGACATTTGTGGCACTCTAGGTACGGAGGCGTCACTGCGACACCCTAGGTATGGGGTTAGCACTCAGACAACCAACATCATCACTGCGGTACTCTAGGTATGGAGATGCAACCGCGACGCCCTAGGTACGGGGTTTAGCATTATCAACTCAGCACAGCAGGCAGATCAGGTGACAGCTGGCGAGCCAGGTAAGTAAAAATGCATTGCACGTACTTTGATAGGATTGTCATTGTCACACACTGCACAAGTCCCATCAAAGTGGGGGCGACTGTAGGCATTGCATTTTTACACATTAGCCCAATGATGAGTCTCGTATGGAGGCAACTACTTCTTTAGTCATGAAAGTCGCGGGAAACGGACGTTGGAAGGGTAAAGTTGGAAAATGGAATTTTTGATGGATTTAATCTCGTTGTTTTCGCTTCGGTTGCTTGTTAAACCTCCGTTTCTAAGCTCACCTTAGGCCCAAAACTCCCATAGCACAAATATTTCCCCAAGCACGTCCCAAACACTTTCTCAAGCCTCCTTGCACGTCCAAAAACCTCCTTGAAGCCTCCATTGCCGAATCATTAAACCTAAGCACCCTCCATTGCCGCATCATTCTTCCTTCACCAAAACCCTTCACGCCTAAACCCCTTTTCACAGCCCTCCATTGCCAAGTTCCAGCCACCATTCACAGCCCTAAAACACCTTAAAATAATCCTCAAATACAGCCGCAAAGTCGCACAAAATACCCCCCATTCACAGCTCAATTCAGCGCCCAAAACAGTCCCGAAACACCCCTCACTGCACCTTGAACTGCACAGTTTCGTCCCCTGTTCTGGTCAGTTTTTTGTTGCGTCTTCAACCCATAAAACAGTCCTAAAATCACCTAAACACCATCCCAAAAACCTCCATAAAGTTTCCCTAAAAAATCCCCACAAACGCACCTCCCTAAGCCTTCAAAATCACCCAAAACAGTCCGCTAAACCATCAAGACAGTGACCTGAAACGTAGCAGCGAAGCAGCAGCGAAACGGACTTGAAACAGCAGCCCGAGCAGCAAAACAGCGAGGAAAGACGTGGAGTTGGTGAACTAAAAGAGTAGCGGATCATTCACCCTTCCAACGGACGTGTAACGCCCTTTCTTAGACGACAAAAGAGGTTAGACCTGAGGGCACCTTTCTACTTATCTTCTTTATTGTTGTTTTATTTATTTTGATATATAATGGCATGAGAGTCGTTTGAAGCATGATGTGATTGTTGGGTGAGCGGGATATGTGTTCCCTTTTGTGGTATATCGGATGGAAACCCGGACGTAAATTCCATAGCCGATTCCGAATGGACGGTAGTATGGTCTGCACTCGGGATACAATGCCACGTACCACTTAAGATACACGTATCTCGTCTCATCCAAATTTGTATTTGAGCATGTTATAGTCTTTAGGTTATATGTTTATTATTTAAAGCATGGTTTAATTTAGTTTGTTATTTATTTGTTAAAGCATGTTTAGGTTGTCCATTATGCATGTTCTTAGTTTATGATGCGTTTGGGTAATGATTTATACATGTGATTCAATGGTTCAATATGCTTGTTGTGTTACATTGCGTGAAAATTATTTGGATGAAAGCATGTTAGATCTAAGTACCCTTGAGCATGATTATTGAGTAGACTTGGTTAGTTCATTGCACAAATTATATCATCACAAGTGACATAAGTAAGGGACCATTATGAACCCAACGGTTTGAGGTCTTCCCTTGCGAGGGGTGAGTGCGGCCTTAAATCTTTGTCCCGGTTCACACCGGGTGGCGACTCCATGTTATTTCATACTTCCCAACTAGGCCGCGAGCCTAGAAAAGCGTCGCCCAGGTTCTGTTGTCTACACTTGGAATGGGAGTTCCATTTTGACAAGCTTCTGGGCGATATCTTTGATTTGTACTCCCCAAAACAACGATGTTTCTCCTGAATGCTCTGGATCTTTATTAAGGTCAGACATTTGCTCCTCCATTTGCTCTACTTCTTGTTCCACCTTTTCTTCACAGTTGTATTGTAAAATTCTTGTATTCAGTTTTTCATCTATCATCTGTGAAATACATGCTTCAAAATTGTCAACCTGAGGATGCAAAGATGTTTCTGACATTTGGTTTTCATCCTCTGATACGACTGGAATGGATGGTTCAGATAGATCTTCTTCAGACATCAAGGTAAAACATGCTCCAAGATCTTCATTTTAAGGGTTGAAAGTTTGATCCTCCGTTGTTGGTGCAGTTGGTACAAATAGATCAGCTTCATCCTCGTCAGAATCTGAATAATAAAAGTCAAATTGAGGCTTTGCCGGTTCGGGCTCCTGAACTGATACCTCTGGTTGTTGATACTGCTCAGCCTCCTCCTCTGTTGAAGTGTCATTGTGAAATGATTGGTACTTGAAGGCTTCATCAGTGTCATCTGAAACTGGTTCTTGAGGTATGTAGTTCTGGTTTTCTGTGAATTGTCTCATTTGATCTGTCATCTTCTGAATGAATTCTGATTGTCTCTGAATACTTTCAAATTGATTCTGGTTTGTTTCAAGCATTGTATCCAACTTTTCTTTTCATTTCTTGAACATATCTTCGAGCATGTTTAGCAACTGATCTTCCTCTGATGGTTCTAATTGTTGATGAAGATCATTGTAGGTAGGTGGTGGATAAGATGGAAAATGTGGTTCTGTGAAATGTGATGGCTCGTCATACCATGAAGGATCTTGATAGCTCTGCCACCCTGGATGGTAGTTGTATTCGCAATAATCTCTAGGGTTGTTACCATTACATATGTCACATCTCCCCATTGCGTCTTGTTGAGCAAATGTGGTATTGCTTGGTTCTGGCATCCAGTGATAATTGTTGGGCTGGACAACAGGCCTCAGAAAACCGGACTGTTGCTCCCAGATTTGGGGTGTATCTTCTAGTAAAGCTCGTGATCTCTCAATCTCCCAATAATGTTCCATTTTTCAATCACCTGAAAACAAAAGAAAGAGATGAAAATTACAGATAAAAAATAAAGAAAATTAGATACAAGTAAATTAGATAGCTTCAAAATTAATAACTCAAGAAAAATAAGTCCCCGGCAACGGCGCCAAAAACTTGACTGGCGTAAACACACACGTATAATGCAAGCGCACGTATCGTTCAAGTAGTATAAAAATATCGATCCCACGAGGACTTAATTCCTACTATTGTTATTAATTATTGAATCTATTTATTTACATATATCTAATTGAGAGAGAAGAGAATGATTACTTGATTGATTTGATTGATTGTAGAATTGCTAAATAAATAAATAAATAAATAAAAATACTAGAAAATACTAAAGAAAATAACAAAAGACACAAAGATCTAGGGTTGTGAATCATTCTAATATCATTTAAAAGATGAAGTGGTTATTTCATGCTTGTATAATAAATCAGTTTACTAACCTGGAACATTAAATTATGCAAAAGCCTCTATCGATGGTCAGACGCAAATACCCAGTTTAACCCAATTGAACCATATGTCTATGTCAACCAAATTATCTGGATTCATTAAGTTTAAGTTCCAATTATGGCTACCCCCGCCCGACAGGTATATGTCTATCCTATAAGGAAATCTATTAAAGGGTTATCTATCCTCAAAGAAGACCGTGGGCTATTAAGTCTAAGGCTGAAACCTAAAATCCCTATGTCTAGTTCATTTTAGATTTACCACATCAATCTTATTGGTGATCAGACAACAAGAAGCATTAAGCTTAAGACTTAATAAGTAAACCTTTAAATTACCCAAACTATAAAATAACCCCTTATAAACCGGTGATATTAGAATTCATCACAACCCCAGATAACTAACACATAACTAGGGCTAATAAAAACTTAAAAGTAAAAGACAAAAAGTAAAAATGCTGAAAAGTAAAAGACATAAAGTAAAAGCTGAAAAGTAAAATAAAATAAAATGCTAAGGTAAAAGGAATTACTTTTACTATTTACTATTTTAGATATCTCCCATAAAATAATATATAAACTTGTGATAATATTATCAACCGACCAATCTAGCGGTATCCTTTATTAGTCAGGTTTAAACCAGATTAAAATGAATTACCAACCGACCAATCTGGCGGTATCCTTTTTAAGTCAATATTTTAAATAGTGAATATATTATTTTTAAGGGAGATTAATCTAAATAGTAACAGTAAAAGAATTACCTTTCACCCTAGCTGGGGAAGTTACTCCGCATGGTGAATAGTAAAAACTGTAAAAAGTAAAAAAAGTAAATTACTATATTAACAAAACGTAATTAAAATTATTTACAAAACTAAAAACTAAAAAAAAACTAAAAACTAAAAGAAACTAGAGAGAGAAACTTTCTATTTACATCAATGAGATGAGAGAGAGTGGTGCCTCTAAAACTAAAATCTCGAGCTCAATTTATAGGCGCGGATAGGCATCTGGCGTCGTGACGTTGAGGCCTTTGGCGTCGCTACGCCAGCTTCTGTCGACATGGCACGCTCTGGTTCGTCGGTTGCAGATTCTGGATAAGATGATAAGGTGACACGTCGTGAGGTTGTTGGAGACTCAATTATTGTGACACGTGACGGCTTCTGATTGGTCGGCTAGATTCTTATCTGCCACGTGTCAGATAAGGATTAGATAGCCAATAATTGATGCTGACATGGTGGTGAGGTGGCGGTGATGTGGCGACACGTGGGAAGAGACTGTCGGCACCGTAGGTTTGCGACACGAGGCAGTTCCTGATTGGCTGATGATGACGTGGCGGTGAGGTGGCAGTTTGACTTGGTCAACCTGGTGATGTGCCTGATGACATGGCAATGACATGGAATGACACGTGGCACACGTGGCGATGATGACTGTCGGCACCGTAGGATGATGACACGTGGCACGGCGCATTTTAGCAGATCGGCTGTGATGGTGACACGTGGCACGGCGCACGTTAGCAAAGTCAACTTTTCTCAGATTCTTATTTGTTGACCTGGCGCACGTTAGCACTGTTCGGCGTATGTTAGGCGTCGCGACGCTGAAGGCATTGGCGTCGCGACGCGGGAAATTACCAAAATGCCATTTTCGTCCAATTTTCACTATTTTGGCCCAAATCACCTCCAGAATGTCCTGAAACTTTATTTATCTACAAAATAACACAAAACACATCAAAATATTCACAAAACTCAAGAAACTATACAAAATATTAGGTTAAATGAATGGGTAATAGTGATAGATTTACCACTCATCAGTCTCCAAGTATTTGCACATCTGATCCAGCTTGGTATTCACTATTGTGTTGGCTCCAACTTCATAAATTCCTGTAATCTATTGAATCATGCTCCTTTCTGTTGGCCACAAGGAATTTTTGTTACCCATTTCCTCGATTAAGTCACAGGCTTGATCTTCTCCTTTTTCCATTAAAGTACCTCCAGGAGCAACATCAATTTTGGTTCTCATTAGTCCAGAAAGTTCATTATAGAAAGTTTGGACTTGAAGCCATTTTGGAATCTCATGGTGAGGACATTTCCAGAGCAAATCCTTTTACCTTTCCCAAGCTTCGTAGAGAGTTTTCGAGTCATGTTGTACAAAGAATGTGATGTCATTCCTCAGTTTTGCTGTTCTGGCATGTGGAAAATACTTTGCAAGGAATTTGGTGGCTAGAGTGTTCCAAGTTGTGATGGAACCTGCTGGTAGTGAATGTAACCACGCCTTAGCTCTGTCTTTTAAGGAATATGGGAAAATTTACAGTCTCATTGCTTCTTCAGCTGCTCGGTTGTAGTTGAAAGTGCCGCAAACTTCCTGGAAGTTACTGATATGGGCATTAGGATCTTCAGTTGCATTCCCCCCAAACTGAACTAACTGCTGAATCATTTGAATGCATGTTTTGATGTCACATACATTAGCTGGTAAGGGAGGAAGTACAATACATGAAATGAAGCTGTCAACCACCGGAATGGTTCTGTCTCGAATTGGAATTGGTGGTGCAACTTCTAAAGGTTCAGGTTCCATGTTGACAATTGCTTCTTGGCCTTCTCGCCTTTCACTTCTCAACTATCTGATGGTTCTTTAAATCTCTGGGTCAAGCGGTCAGAGTTCAAAGCTTCTGGTTCGTCTCATGTAGTGTCTGAGAACTTGAAACACAAGAAAACAAAAACAATAAGTAAAAAGAAATTAGACACAAGTAACGTATCTAACCCTAAAACTAATAGTGAAAGATAACTAAGTCCCCGGCAACGGCGCCAAAAACTTGACCGGTGCGTAATCACACGCGTATAACGCAAGCGCACATATCGTTCAAGTAGTATAAAAAGTATTGATCCCACGAGGACTTAATACCTAAGCTATTAATTTTATGAGGTCAAATGATTACTAATATCTATTGGATTGATTGTTTGATTGGAATGGTGACTTAAATTTAAAACAAGTAAATAAAATGGCACGAAAATAAATTAAAGAAAATTCAATAATAAGAAACTATCCAAGGTTATGATTTCTTCCAATATCTTTTTAAAAGATGAAGTTGTTATTTCATGTTTGTGTAATATATTGGTTACTAACCTGGAACACGAAATTCTGCAAAAGCCTCTGTCGATGGTCAGATGCAAATACCCAGTGTGATCCGATTAAATCATATGTCTATGTCAATCAAATTACCTGAATTCATTAAGATTAAGTTCCAATTGTGGTTACCCCCGCCCAACAGGGATATGTCTATCATGTAAGGAAATCTATTAAAGGGTTATCTATCCTCAAGGAAGATCGGGGGCTATTAAGTCTAAGGCTGAAACCTAAAATTCCTTTGTCAACTTTATTTTAAGTTTACCAAATCAATCTTAATAATGGCCAGTTAACAAGAAGTAGTAAGCTTAAAACTTAATAAGTAAACCTTTATATTACCCAAACTATAAAATAACCCCTTATAAATCGGTGATATTGGAATTCATCACAACCCCAGATAACGGGCTTAGCTACGACTCATATTTACAACTAGTAAAAACTTAAAAATAAAAGACATAAATTGAAATGCTGAAAAGTAAATGTTGGGAATTAAAAAGGAAAAAGTACAATTAAAGAAAATGCTAGGGGTTAAATGATACACTTTTATTACTACTATTTTAGATATCTCCATTAATATAATATATTAACTTGTGTGATATTACCAACCAGCCATATAGGCGGTAACCTGATTAAGTCAAAATAATAATTAATTACCAACCGACCAACTAGGCGGTATCCTTGCTTAGTTAGGTTAAAACCAATTTAATATCAATTACCAACCGACCAATATAACGGTATCCTAATTAAGTCAAGTTTTAAATAGTTATTATATTATAATTAAGGGAGGTTAATCTAAATAGCAATAATAAAAGTTTTACCTTTCACCCTAGCAAGGGGAAGTTACCTCTTCATTGCTGAATAGTAAAAACTGAAAAAGTAAAAAAGTAAATTACTATTACAAAAAGTAAATAAAATTAATTACAAAACTTAAATTAAAACAAACTAGATACAAACTCCTTATTAATATCAGAGAATTCATAGGGGAAGGTACATCTGAAACTGAAATTTCGAGCTGAATTTATAGGCGTCAGTAAGCCTCTCGCGTCACGACGCGTGGCATTGCTCTTGCGTCGCGACGTGATGACGTGACACACGCTGATTGGCTACTCTGGTTCCCTTATCTACTGATGTGGCATTTGGATGATTAACTCAATAATTGTGCTGATGTGGCGACACGTGGTAATGTTGATTGTCGGCACCGTGTGATTGTGACACGTGTCACGAGAAGATTGGTAATGATGATGTGGCTGACACGTGTCACGCTGACTCGGCATGTGACTGATATGGACGACACGTGGCTAACACATGGACGACATATGGCGATGGTGATTGCCGGCAGCATGTGATGATGACACATGGCACGACGCACGTTAGCATGATCGGCTGTGATGTTGACACGTGGCAGGGGCATGTTATCAGATTCGGCGCACGTTAGCATCCATTGCATTTTAGCAAAATCCCTCTGATTGGTCCACGTGTCTCGGTACACGTTAGTAGAGGTTTGGTGCACGTTAGCGGTCGCGACGCAGGCTACACGTTGCGACGTGCCAAATGACCATTTTGTCCTTTTGTCTATTTTTCATTGTTTTGGTCCCGAATCACCTCCAGAGAGTCCTGAAACTTTATTTATCTACAAAATAACACAAAATACATCAAAATATTCACAATAGCTCAAGAAACTATACAAAATATTATGTCAAATGAGTGGGAAATAGTGATACATTTACCACTCATCAAGAGTCACTGACCCAAAGCTTGCTACATGGATTGAAGATGTTATAAAAAATATATTTATCTGAAATCCGAGTAATTAAGTCTATAAGGGTGTCTTAACACCTAGTTCCCTAAAGCCAACTGGTTTGGGAGTCACTGGCCCAAAGCTCGCTATATGGATGGAATATATTGTATATAAATAATATAAAAAAAATCATCAGAAAAATATTTCATTACTAAAAAGGTGTGAATTCTGATATAACCTTAAGACAAAAATATTACTCTTTTTCTACTACACTTATGAATATTGTGGGCACAATGATTTGATTAATACTTTGTTGGTTGTGTATATGGAGAATGGTAAAAATAATCGGAGAATTTACTTATTTGGTAATTTAGAAAGAAAGGAAACAACTATTAACTTGGATAAGAAGTTTCACTTGTTTAGTCACTAACTTGTTTATTCTCTTTTCTCTTGTATTTTTTCTTTTGTGTGCATTAGATTGACATTTGTGGGTATCGTTGATGTAAGCCCTCATGAGACTACAACTCGTCCACTAGGGACACCTAGGGATTTAAAGGCTTGTTGCATACGTTAAATGCAACCGTGATCCCTACGAAAGTAGCTTAGTTTAATTTTTTTATTTTAAAGATGTTTATGTTATTTTATTTTATTGTTTTGCTCGAGGACTAGCAAAATGTTAGGTTTGGGGGTGTGATAAGTGGTAAATAGATCATTATTTCCCACTCATTTGACTTAATATTTTGCATAATTTCTTGGGTTTTGTGAATATTTTGATGTGTTTTGTGGTATTTTGTAGATAAATAAAATAACAGGACTCTGGAATCAAATCGAGGCCAAAACAGTAAAAAACGGACAAAAAAGGTAAAAATGTAAAGTTTATGCTAAAATGCGCCGTGCTAAAATGCGCTGTATGCTATCATGTGCCGCAAACGTGCGCCAGACACATTTTATCATCTCATGCTTCCAACAATTACTGTGCACGTGTCGCGATGCGCTAAGCATTCTGCGTCGCGATGCGGAACCAATAATTCAGCTGCCACACATCTGACGCCATGTGTCAGCATCGCGTTTAATCATTAGCGCGTCGCAACACGCAAGGAAGGTTGAGTCGCTACGCCCGGGGCAGATTTTTTGCTATAAATAGAAGCTGAAATCAAAAGGAAAATGCATACCTTCTTTTGGGGAATTCCTTAAGAATACTAAGAAGATTGTATCTTGTTGGTTTATAGCTTTCTGTATTTAATTTAATTTACTTTACGCAATAGTACTTTCTTTATTTTACTTTTCAGTTTTTATTTTTACTGTTTAGTATGGGGAGGTAACTCTTTTTTTGCTGGGCTAAAAGGTTAAGCTTTTATTTCTAATATTTAGATTAATCTCCCTTAATTATAATATATAAACTATTTAAAACCCCACTTAATTGGATACTTCCTTTATGGTTGGTTGGACTTAATTAAATTGATTTTAACCTGACTAAATTGGATACCACCTTTATGGTCGGTTGGAATTAATTATAAATTTGACTTAATCATGATACCGATTATATGGTCGGTTGGTAATTATCACGCAAAGTTAATATATTATAATAAGGAAGATATCTAAAATAGAAGTAATAAAAGTGGATCCTCTAACCCCAGTATTTTCTTTATTGTTTATTTACCTTTTTTTACTTTCAATCATATACTTTATGTCATTTATTTTATTTAAGCTTTTAATAGTATTAGATATGTGTCATAACTAAATCAGTTATCTGGGGTTTTGATGAATTCCAATATCACCGGTTTATAAGGGGTTATTTTACGGTTTGGGTAATATAAATGTTTATTTATTGAGCCTTAAACTTAATGCTTCTTGTTAACTGGCCATTAATAAGATTGATTTGGTAAACTTAAAATGAACTTGGAAAAGAGATTTTAGGTTTCAGCCTTAGACTCAATAGCCCACGATCTCCCTTAAGCAAAGATAACCCTTAATAGATTTCCTTACAGGATAGGAATATACCTGTTGTGTGGGGGTAACCATAATTGGAAATTAATCTTAATGAATTCAGATAAGTTGGTTGACATAGGAATATGATTAATTGGGTTATTCTGGGTATTTGCATCTGACCATAGGAAGAGACTTTTGCATAAATTCGTGTTCCAGGTTAATAAACCAAAATATTGCACAAATCTGAAATAACCACTTCATCTTTAAAAAGAAATTGGAAGGATTCACAACCCTGGATAGTTTAATAATATTGAATTTTCCTTTCATTTACTTCCACGCTATTTTATTTACTTTTTTAGTTTAAAGTCACCATCCAATCAAACAACCAATCTATTAGATACTCGTAAACATTTGGCTTCATAAATTAATAGCTTAAGTATTAAGTCCTCATGGGATCGATATATTTTATACTACTTGAATGATACGTGCACTTGCGTTATACGTATGTGATCACGCCGGTCAGAAACATTTTTCTTACACAGCGAAAATGTCTTAGGCACACGGATCGGACTTGAAAAATTTTTATGCCATTCCCTTTGAATTGCCGAATGTTACTGCTACCACAACTGAAATACCCAAAAAATACCCAAGGCATCCCTTGGTCTTCAAATCATGCTCCAAGGTGGTGTTGGCTCCTTTTTCGACTTCGGTGCTCCAAATTACAACAATTGAAATTTTACATTGGAAAATAAAAATACAAAAATTGTAAACAATGGCCTTATGGCCTTACATCCCAAAAACAAAACCAACATGAAAATAAGAGCCGGAAAAATTTACGACCAATGTAAAATTCATTCATCACATGAAAAACAATAACCATTCATCATATGAATATTATTTTGTGCCTACTCATCTAAACATGCATATCAATATTTATAACTCATATAAACATATTAAAATCAGTACCTTTAAATGAAAAATATAAGGTTTAAGAACACTTTTCAACCTTGCTCTCGATGCCAATTGTAGGAAACGATTTCCTTGCCTAGCGGAAACATCTTAGGCACACGGATCGGACTTGAAAATTTTTTCTGCCCTTCCCTTTGAATTTCCAAAGGTTACTGCCACCACCACTGAAATTTTACTTCAGTTTTAGACTAAATTCCAACCCTGAAACAGCCTTGGAACAGTTCCCGAATATCCTCGAATAGTCGGACAAAAACTGGGCAGTTTTAGACCCAATTAGCGCCCAACGCACTGCAAAAATAGCCCTAAAATGCATGGACTACGGCTGTGTTTCAATTCTGATTTTTCACTTGAAAACAGCCCCAAAACACCACAAAATGTTCCCAAAAAAAACTAGATTAAAACGAAACCAAATCGGGTTCTGTTTCACCAAGTAAAGGGGCGACAGTGAGCAAAACAAAGCTTCACTGCTGAGTACAACAAGAATAAGATGAAGATGATGATTTGTTCGATACCACAGAGTCTTCCAAACTATATCTCGTTACCAACGGAAACTTATGTAGGCAAGCCTTACAAAATCAATCCATAAAATATTTAGAGATGAATATCACACAAAAACTTTTGTTATTTTAATTTTTATTCTTCTTTTATTCTTCTTTGGTTTTCTCAACAACTTGAGAGGATTTGGAGAAAAAGAAGATGGAGGCTAGATTTAGAATGAAAGGATTAGGCAAAAAGAAAAATAAATATTTTTTCTATACTTAGGGTTATTTGTTTCCAAAACAAACAAAACCCTTCCTATTTCTCCATGTGAATTCCATGCGACAATGGATAGAAGAGTGCGGATGGATTTGAGCATGGCTACTGGTGATAAAGTTTCATCATAGTCAACTCTCTCTTTCTGGGTATAACCTGTAGCCACTAGCCTAGCCTTGAAGGTTTGTACCTTCCCATCTGCTCACATCTTCCTCTTGTCGATCCACTTGAAACCTATGGATTTCACCCCTTCAGGTTAGTCTACAAGTTCCCAGACTACGTTGGAGTACATAGACTTCATATCTAGATTCATGGCTTTGATCCATTCCTCTTTATCAGAATCATCCATTGCACTACGATAGGTTAATGGATCATCTATACCATCACTGGATGCGACAATTTGTGCCTCTCCACCTCCAAGATAGCGATCAAGTTATCGTACAACCCTCCCACTATGTCTAGGTGGTGGATCATTCTAATGACCTCGTATCTGACGCTCAGATGTCGAAAGTGCTATGTATTTGTCAATTATTGTTAACGATGGTGTGCTGGTCGAACCAGCAAGTAACTCCTTGAGTAACACTTTACTTCGAGGTTTGAACTCTCTCATATAGTCCTCCTCTAGAAACGTAGAATTTGTTGATACAAACACTTTGTTATCTTCAAGACTATAGAAGAATCCACCCCTATTCTCTTTAGGATAGCCTACAAATAGACACACCTTAGAACATGGCTCCAACTTTGTAGTCTTATTCTTCAGCACATGTGCTGGACACCCTCATATGCGGAAATGTCGTAAACTAGTTTTACGACCACTCCACAACTCTAAGAAGTCTTAGGAACAGACTTAGATGGAACTATATTAAAGATATGAATTGCAGTTTGTAGTGCATATCCCCAGAACGAACTAGGTAGTAAGCTATAATTAAACATAGATCTCATCATGTCTAGTATGGTCCGATTTCTCCTCTCTGCAACACCATTTTACTGTGGTGTTCCAGGTGCTGTGAGCTGGGATATTATCCCATGCTCAACCAAGAATTCCTCAAAATCTTTGTCAATGTATTCTCCTCAACGATCTGTTCATAGAGTTTTGATTGTTTTACCTAACTGGTTCTCAACCTCAGCACGATACTCTTTGAAATTTTCAAAAGTATCTGACTTGTGATGCATTAGGTAAACATACCCATATCTAGAATAATCGTCAATGAATATGATGAAGTATTCATAACCACTTCGGGCTCTTACATTCATCGATCCGCAAACGTCCGAATGTATTAGCTCAAGTGGTTGACAAGCTCTTATACCTTTTCCAGAAAAAGGTCTCTTGGTCATTTTTCCTTCTAAATAAGATTCGTAGACTGGTAAAGTTCTGAGCTTTAACTGGTTTAAGGCTCCGTTCTTTATCAATCTGTCTATCCGGTCAAGGATGATATGACCAAGTCTAAGATGCCACAGATATGTTTCATCGTGAGAAATCTTTTGCCGTTTAGTTTTAGGTTTCTCAACCTTAAACATTTCAGTGTTGAGCAGTGACCTATGTGTTAACGGTCTTAACACATATAAGTTATTTTCTGAGTTTCATGTGCATATGATTAATCCATTTCTACCAATAATAACCAAATTGCTATTAAAAGAAACTGAATAACCATCATCCAAAAGTTTGAAAATAGAAATCAAATTCCTGTGAAAACTACGAATGAATAACACATTGTTCAAATTTAAATAACTATTATTTGTAAAATTTAAACTGGAAACTCACACTGCTCTTGCTGAAATGGCATCCCATGTCCCGACCCTCATGGTGTAGTCACCTTCAGCAAGGTCCATCCATGAGTCAAGTAGCTGCAAAGAAGAACAAACATGGTTACTGGCTCCAGAATCAACAATCCAGGCGGATTTATCATCCTCCACTAATAGAGATTCGATAACGAGTAAATCATATTTACCTGTATGCTTTTTCTCTTTTAGCTCAGTAAGGTATTTAGGACAATTCCTTTTCCAATGTCCATTCTTGTTGCAGTGGAAACACTTTCCTTTGAGCTTGGCATCCTTGGAGCCTTTCTTGTTCTTTTTTTTCATGGGCTTAGCCTTAGCCTTCCTAGTGTTATTCTTCTTCATCTTTGCAGATTTAGAAGACTCAGCAATATTTACCTCAACATTGGGGTTACGAGGATCCATAAGCATGGACTCGTATAGGGTGAGCTCATTTAGCAGCTGTGTCAAAGTAAAAGTCAACTTGTTCATAACATAGTTACTTTTAAACTGCAGAAAACTCTTTGGAAGAGTTTCCATAATCATGGTCACCTGGCTACGCTCGTCAATACAAGCTCCATTGGTTTCAACAGTGTTGAGATAGGTCATCATCCTCAAGACGTGCTCTAGGACTGATTTCACATCCTTCATCCTAGCAGTCATCGCTGAGACCATGGCCTCATGACATTGACGCTCTGAAGGGTGACTGAACATGCCCTGTAATGACTTCATCATCTGAGATGCTGAAGCCATAGGTTCATGCTTTGTAGCAAGAACCTCAGACATCCCTGCTAGCAAGTAGCAGCGGGCTTTCTCATTTGCTGCGACCAATTTCTTGTAGGTATCGTGCACAGCTTGGCCAGTATTTATGGCCGGCTCGGGAGGACACTCCTCCGTCATGATAAACTTTAGGTCTTCGCAGACCAGGATATCATTCATGTTACTTTTCCACTTAACATAATTTTCTCATGTTAATTTATCATTTGAGAGTATTGAAATAATTGGAGAAACCGTGGCTGAAAAATGAAATAAACATTCATTTAATATTTATCTCATATTAAAAATATCAAACAATTTTGGCATATAATTAAACATGATGCATGAACCATGAATAACGAATTAGAAACCTAAGAGAATTACTATGCCACTGAAATCTATCATCCCACAAGTAAGTGTCGTCGTAGGGTAGGTCAACTACTTGCATGATAGATGATGAGCGGAAAATATATCAATATTTACCGCCCCTTTTACTTAATATTTTGTTTAGTTTCTCGGGTTTGATAAATATTTTGATGTGTTTTAGTTTATATTGCAGATAAAATAATATTGGGACACAATGAAATTATTTAGGACGAAATGTGGGTCAAATAAGGGCAAAACTTGGACTTGACATATTAATTTTGGAGATTGGAAACTTGAAAGGGCGTTTTAACAAAGTGTAGTTTTGGAAATTCCATTTTTGCGTATCTGTCGTATTTTTGGCATAAAGTTTTACTCCGATATCGGATTGAGCTGATTCAAGTTCCAGATTAAATAAGACTCAAAGATATACAACTTTTAAAGACAAAATAATTTCGAATTATGAAAATGTCATACCCGAAATTGATGAACCATCCAGAAGTGTGTTGTGTGTAATTATTAAAGTCATTTTCAATCATTTTCAAAGCAAAAAAATAAATTAATAAATTAATAATAATTATTATCAAATCACCACCAAACATGATAAGCAATTAGTGGAGCAATTAATAATGGATTTGGTGGAGCAATTAGTGGAGCAATTAATAATGGATTTGGTGGATGATTTGATGGAGTCAAAATTTTGCCTATAAATACCAAGCCATTTCATTTGTAAATTCATACTTTCTTCTAAGGAATTCCTTAAGAATACTAAGAAGATTGTATCTTGTTTGTTTATTTACAGCTTTCAGTAATTAATTTCCGCTTTCGCACTTTCTTTTCTTTACTTTTTAGTTTTTACTTTCCGCAATTTACTTTTACGCACAGTACTTTTCTTTCTTTAATTTTCAGTTTTTACTTTTCAGTAATGAGGAGGTAACTCCTCTTTGCTGGGGTAAAAGGTAAAACTTTTATTACTAATATTTAGATTAATATCCCTTAATTATAATATATAAACTAGTTAAAACCTGACTTAACGAGGATACCGCCATATTGGTCGGTTGGTAATTATTTAAATTGGTTTTAACCTGACTAAACTGGATACCGCCCGATTGGTCGGTTGGTAATTAATTATTATTTGACTTAATCTAGATACCGCCTATATGGCTGGTTGGTAATTATCATGCAAAGTTAATATATTATATTAAGGGAGATATCTAAAATAGAAGTAATAAAAGTGGATCCTTTTACCTCAGCATTTTCTTTTATTGTACTTTTACTTTATTTACTTTTCAGCAATTTACTTTCAGCATTTAATTTTCAGCAATTTACTTCAGCATTTACTTTTCAGCAATTTACTTTCAACAATTTACTTTCAGCATTTACTTTTCAGTAATTTACTTTCAGCATTTACTTTTGAGCATTTAATTTCAGTATTTATTTCAGCATTTACTCCGTATTTACTTTTCAGTAATTTACTTTTCAGCATTTTACTTTATGTCTTTTATTTTATTTAAGTTTTTACAAGCCCTAGTTATGTGTCGTAACTAAGTTAGTTATCTGGGTTGTGATGAATTCTAATATCACCGATTTATAATGGGTTATTTTATAGTTTGGGTAATTTAAAGGTTTATTTATTAGGTCTAAGCTAAATGCATCTTGTTAATTGGCCACTAATAAGATTGATCTGGTAAATCTAAAATAAACTTGACAAAGGAATTTTAGGTTTCAGCCTTAGACTTAATAGCCCACGATCTTCCTTGATGATAGATAACCATTTAATAGATTTCCTTACAGGATAGCATATACCTGTCGGGCGGGGGTAGCCATAATTGGAACTTAAACTTAATAAATCCAGGTAATTTGGTTGACATAGACATATGGTTCAATTGGGTTATACTGGGTATTGCGTCTCTGACCATCGACAGAGGCTTTCGCATAATTTAGTGTTCCAGGTTAGTAAACCGATATATTACACAAAAATGAAATAACCACTTCATCTTTAAAATGATATTGGAAGATTCACAACCCTAGATAGTTTCCTAATATTGATTTTCTTAAACCTACTTTCGCGTAATTTTATTTACTTGTTTTTAAATTCAAAATCATCACCATTTCAAATCAATCAATCAACCTATTAGATAATCGTAATCATTTGACCTCATAAAATTAATAGATTAGGTATAAGTCCTCGTGGGATCGATACTTTTTATACTACTGAACGATACGTGCGCTTGCGTTATACGCGTGTGATTACGCCGGTCAGTTTTTGGCACCGTTGCCGGTGACTTATTTATCTTTCACTATTAGTTTTTGGGGTTAGATACGTTACTTCTATCTAATTTCTTTTTACTTATTGTTTTTGTTTTCTTTGTTTCAGGTTCTCAGAAACTACATGAGATGAACCAGAAGCTTTAAACTTCGACCGCTTGACCCAGAAATTGAAAGAACCATCAGACAGTTGAGAAAGGAAAGGCGAGAAGGCCAAGAAGCTTTAGTCAACATGGAACCTGAACCTTTGGAGGTTGCACCACCAATTCCCATTCGAGACAGAACCATTTCGGTGGTTGACAAACTCATTTCTTGTATTATACTTCCTCTCTTTCCAGCAAATGCGGGTGACATCAAAACATGCATCCAAATGATTCAGCAGTCAATATAGTTTAGGGGAAATACAACTGAAGATCCTAATGCCCACATCAGCAACTTCCTGGAAGTTTGCGGCACTTTCAACTACAACAGAGCATCAGAAGAAGCAATGAGACTGCGAGTTTTTCCATATTCCTGAAAGACAGAGCTAAAGCTTTGCTACATTCGTTACCAGCAGGTTCCATCACAACTTGGAACACTCTAGGCACCAAATTCCTTGCAAAGTACTTTTTCCACCAGCCAGAACTGTAAAGTTGAGGAATGACATCACATCCTTCGTGCAATAAGATTCAGAATCCCTTTGCGAAGCTTGGGAAAGATTCAAAGATTTACTCTGGAAATGTCCTCATCATGATAGCAAAGTGGCTACAAGTCCAAACCTTCTACAATGGACATTCTAGACTAATGAGAACCACAATTGATGATGCTGATGGAGGAGCTTTAATGGCAAAAGGAGAAGATCAAGCATGGGACTTAATCGAGGAAATGGCTACAACAATTCATTTTGGCCAACAGACATGAGCATGATTCAAAGAATTGCATGAATTTATGAAGTTGGAGCAAACACAGCAGTGAATCCAGGCTGGATCAGATATGCAAATGTCTAGAAACACTTAGCACGCAAGTTGTGAACATCGCTGGAACCACAAGTTCACCATATGGAGGAGCACCAGAATCAATTCAACATAAAGAAACTGTGAACTATGTCAACAATTTCAATAGACAGGGGAATAATCCATATTCCAACACCTACAACCCAGGGTGAAGGAATCATCCCAATTTTTCATGGAGCAACAATTCAAGGAAAATGAACAACCCACCACCCGGATTCCAGCAGCAAAACAAAAGCCAGAAGTATGACAAAGAACCAAGAATAATAGAAGTGATGACACAGTTAAAGAAGCAAGAAGCAAAATACGATGCTTTAGCAGCTATGGTTCAAAATCAAGTAGCATTGAATCAAAGCCATTCAGCCTCTATCAAAGCACTGGAGAATCAAATTGGACAACTGGCCAATGCTCAGAGTTACAGACCGCCAGGGAATCTTCCCAGCAGCACAGAGCCAAATCCAAGAAACATAGGGAAGGAGCAGTGTCATGCCATCATGTTAAAAAGTGGTACTGAAATCAACAAAGAGTTGGAGCCAAAACAACTGCTGAGGAAGTTCCAAAAGAAACAAAGCAACAGATGGAGGAAAAAAGCAAAGGAAAAAGAACATATCACTCCACCTCCACTTTTTCCTCAACGTCTTCAGAAAAACAAACTGGACAAGCAGTTTGCTCGTTTCCTGGAGGTGTTCAAAAAGCTGCACATCAACATTCCATTTGCAGAAGCATTGAACAAATGTCAGCTATGTAAAATTCATGAAAGACATTCTTTCACGAAAATGGAGATTGGGAGATTACGAGACAGTAGCATTGACAGAAGAATGCAGCGCCATCATTCAGAGGAAGCTTCCCCCAAAGTTGAAAGATCCTGGCAGTTTCACCATTCCATGCATCATAGGAGAACATAACTTTGGTAAGGCTTTATGTGATTTAGGTGCAAGTGTTAACTTGATGCCTTTTTCTATTTTCAGGAAACTGCAGATTGGAGAAACAATGCCAACTTCAGCTCTCTACAACTTACTGATAGAACGCTCGTATTTCTAAAAGGCGTAGTTGAGGATGTGCTAGTCAAGGTTGACAAATTAATTTTCCCAACAATTTTATTGTCCTTGATATGGAGGAAGACGCAGACGTGCCAATCATCCTTGGGAGACCGTTCTTGGCTACAGGTCGAACCATTATTGATGTATAAAAAAGAGAATTAACCATGAGGGTACAGGACCAAGAAGTAACATTCAATGTTTTCAAGGCCATGAATTTCACAAATGATGAAAAGAATGAGGAATGTTTCAGACTTGATGTAATACACAGTACCATTCAGAACTCCAATGCAATGCAAATTTCTACTGACAAACTTAAAACATGTCAATTGCATGTGGAGCCTGAAGATAAAGCGTCTTTTGCACTGAAAAAGCCAATTCTTGCACTACAAGCAACAGAAGAGAAAAGGTTCCACCAGCTCAACGACTGGAGGAATTTCACAATCAGCCTTTTGAGGATGCCAATTGTACAAAGAAAAGGCAAGGAAAAGACATGATAAGAAGTTAATGCGCATACAACTGGAACCAGGGCAGAAGGTACTGTTAAACAATCAATGGTGAAATTCTTCCCATGGATGCCAAAATCACGGTGGTCAGGTCCGTTGTGATCACCAAGGTTTTACCAGACAGAGCCGTTGAGATACATGATCCTGACTCCAACAAAATTTCAAGGTTAAAAACAAGTGTGTCAAGCACTACTGGGGAGAATCATTTGAGCGACAAAAAGAAAGTGTCACACTTTCAGATCCAGCCTAACGTTCGAGAAGTCACGTCTAGCTGACGACTTTAAACTTAGCGCTACTAGGGAGGCAACCCATGCAATTTGTGTATATATGTGATTTGCTGTGATTTATTTTTTGTGTTTAGTTTTTGCAGATTAAACATTTCAGGATGGAAGAAGTTCTCGCAAATCTTCACAAGCAATTTCCTTCTCTCCCTCAAAACTCTCTGATGAAAGTCTACAAAGCTCGCTTGGAATGAATAAGACTACTGATGATCCATGATATTCCTAATGACATTCGTTGGGTTAATCGAAGCACGGGTCCGATTAGCAGGTGAGTATTCTTATTTTTGTAATTCTTATTGCCCGATTTGGAAGAAGTATCTATGCAAAGAAACGCAGAGCTAAGCAAATGGGTGTGTTTTTATATGTGCACGCTGGAATTGCAATACTCGTTGTCGTTCTTTAGGAATAGTGTCTGATAATCGCGAAGACAAAATCAAATTCATTATGGATGGCTTGAGTAAGGAGTCTGTAGATGATATATCTTCAACTCTTGAGACGCATCCTAGTGGATATGTTCATATAGCCATTCATAAATTGCATACACAATTCCAAAAGAAAGACAACAGTTAAGTCTCGGGAATCTGACTCAAAAAGACCCTGTTTGCCAATTTATAAGAAATTGGATGGGAAGCTTGTCCCTGACGCATAGACGTCAATCAAGCCGCTAAGTTTCTTGTACATATTATATCTCTTTGTCTTTTCCTAATAATTGTGATTGTTTTTTGTTTTTTCTTTTTTTTCTCCGACAGGATCCATACCTTTTTGACTATCACGATTTATTTTACTGTTTAACTAATAATTGTCATTTGGCAGGTACTAGTGCTATTATTTTATTCACCCTTTTCAGGTATTATAAATTCAACTCATCATTGCACTTTTGAAGACATCCAGAGTAAAACATGGAAGCCACTTCAAGAAGACGAGTTGAAAACATCGGTGTGTTTTGCGGTACTAGTGTTGGTACTAAGCCACAATACGTAGAGGCAGCACAGGAATTGGGTCGAGTCTTAGCTGCAAGGAATATGCACTTAGTATATGGCGGAGGCAATCTTGGACTTATGGGGATCGTTTCAAAGGCCGTACAAGAATGAGGCAGTCACGTTTTGGTTATCATCCCAAAACCCTTGGCAGAACCAAATCTTATTGGACCATCAAACGGAGAGGAACTGATCGTGCCAGGTATGTCTGAATGACTGGTAGAAATGATTAACCGTGCTGATGCTTTTATTGTTTTGCCATGTGGATTGGGTACATTGGAGGAAATTTTTACAGTGTTATCTTGGGCGAACCTAAAACATACACCCCAAGAAACCGATTGGAATGTACAACATTGAAGGATTTTATGATTTTCTTTGTGTGTTTCTTGATGATGCTGGAGAAATGAGGTTCGTGTCAAAACCTATGAAAGAACTCCTCTTCACTGCCAGAACTGCTCCGGATCTAATTGACCAAATCTTAGCCTATGAACCTCAAATTGACCCTATCATTTCAAAGATAAATCCGTCCGAGGACGATCGTGGTAAGAGTCGTCGGATTAATCTGGATCTTAACCTTTAACTTTTTATGTAGAATTCAGCTAACCAGGTATTATCTTCTAACTCTTCTTCTACTGTTTAAGACATTGTGGACAATGTCTCATTTAGGTTTGAGGGAGGGAATTAGTTGATCAGTATCTTGTTTTTAGTGGTGTGTTGTTTTTATTTTTATTTTTAGTCTAAAATTTTCGAAAAATACAAAAAAAAAGTTAAAAATTTTCAAAAATTACAAAAATATTTTACGTTTTTGCGTTTTTATTTTGACTAAAAATGTGAAATTGGTAAGAGATAGCTGTGTAAGGAGTTCCCACTCCTAAGACGTATCTCAAACATATTTCGGAAAAGTTAATTTTTGTTTATTTCCTTTTGAATTATTTAATTTGTGAATTCTCCATAATACTGACTAAAATAGATCTTCATATGCTCAGTTGGCGGGTATTATCAACATGCATAGTAACATACAGACATGAGTTGTAATTGAAAAGTTTATAATATTTAGTGCTCTAGTTTAATTGGAGAAAACATCTCAAAAGTGATGGAGTAAAAAAAAATGTCTGAGATCCGAGTTATTAAGTCTGTATGGGTGTTTTAACACCTAGTGCCCTAAAGCCAACTAGTTTGGGAGTCACTGGCCCAAAGCTCGCTACATGGATCAAGGATGTTGCAAAAATATATATATCTGAAGTCTTAGTAATTAAGTCTGTAGGGGTGTCTTAACACCTGGTGCCCTAAAGCCAACTGGTTTGGGAGCCACCGACCCAACACTCGCTACATAGATGGAAGATATTGTATATAAATAAAAAAAAAATCAAAAATCAAAGAGAAAAATCAGAAAAATTATTCCATTGCTGCAAAAAGGTGTGAATTCTGATAAAACTTTAGGACAAAAAATTACTCTTTATCAACTGCAATTGTGACTGTTGTGGGCAAAAATGAGTTGATAATATTTTGTCGGCTGTGCATATGGAGAATGGTAAATATAATCGGAGAATTTACTTATTCAGTAATTTAGAAAGAAAGAAAACAACTAGTAACTTGGAGTAGAAGTTTCACCTGATTAGTCATTAACTTCTTTATTCTCTTTTCTCTTGTTTTTTTTACTTTTGTGTGCATTAGTTTATTATTTTTTACTTTTGTAAAACGTTTGTGGGTATTGTTGCTGTAAGCCCTCACGAGACTATAACTCGTCCACTAGGGACACCTAGGGGTTTAAAGGATTTTTGTATATGCTAAATGCAACGTGATCCCTACGAAAGTGGCTTAATTTAATTTTAATTGTTCTTGTATTTTATTTTGTTGTTTTGCTCGAGGACTAGTAAAAATGTTAGGTTTGGGGGTGTGATGAGCGGAAAATATATCAATATTACCGCCCCTTTTTACTTAATATTTGTTTAGTTTCTCGGGTTTGATGAACGTTTTGATGTATTTTAGTTTATATTACAGATAAAATAATATTGGGACACAATGAAATCATTTAGGATGAAATGTGGGTCAAATAAGGGCAAAAATTGGACTTGACATATTAATTTCGGAGATTGGAAACTTGAAAGGGCGTTTTAACGAAGTGTAGTTTTGGAAATTCCAATTTTGCGCATCTGTCGTATTTTGGGCATAACCTTTTACTCTGATATTGGATTGAGCTGATTCAAGTTCCAGATTAAAGAAGACTCAAATATCGACAACTTTTAAAGACAAAATAATTTCGAATTCTGAAGATTTCATGCCCGAAATTGATGAACCATCCAGAAGTGTGTGGTGTGTAATTATTAAAGTCATTTTCAATCATTTTCAAAGCAAAAAAAGTAAATTTTTAAATAAATAAATAATTATCAAATCACCACCAAACATGATAAGCATTAGGAAGCAATTAATAATGGATTTGGTGGAGCAACTAGTGGAGCAATTAAATATGGATTTGGTGGATGGATGATTTGATGGAGAAAATTTTGCCTATAAATACCAAGCCATTCATTTGTAAATTCATATTTTCTTCTAAGGAATTCCTTAAGAATACTAAGAAGATTGTATCTTGTTTGTTTATTTACAGCTTTCAGTAATTAATTTCCGCTTTCGCACTTTTTTTTCTTTACTTTTAGTTTTTACTTTCCGCAATTTACTTTTACGCACAGTACTTTTCTTTCTTTAATTTTCAGTTTTTACTTTTCAGTAATGAGGAGGTAACTCCCCTTTGCTGGGGTAAAAGGTAAAACTATTTCTAATAGTTAGTAATCTCCCTTAATTATATATATAAACTAGTTAAAACCTGACTTAACGAGGATACCGCCATATTGGTCGGTTGGTAATTATTTAAATTGGTTTTAACCTGACTAAACTGGATACCGCCCGATTGGTCGGTTGTAATTAATTATTAATTTGACTAATCTGGATACCGCCTATATGGCAAGTTTGTAATTATCATGCAAAGTTAATATATTATATTAAGGGAGATATCTAAAATAGAAGTAATAAAAGTGGATCTTTTTACCTCAGTATTTTCTTTTATTGTACTTTACTTTATTTACTTTTCAGCAATTTACTTTCATCATTTACTTTCAACATTTACTTTTCAGCATTTACTTTTAGCAATTTACTTCAGCAATTTACTTTCAGCTTTACTTTCAGTAATTTACTTTCAGCATTTACTTTTGAGCATTAATTTTCAGTATTTAATTTCAGCATTTTACTTTCCGTCATTTACTTTTCAGCAATTTACTTTTCAGCATTTTACTTTATGTCTTTTATTTTATTTAAGTTTTTACTAGCCCAGTTATGTGTCGTAACTAAGTTAGTTATCTTGGGTTGTGATGAATTCTAATATCACCGGTTTCTAAGGGGTTATTTTATAGTTTGGGTAATTAAAGGTTTACTTATTAGGTCTTAAGCTTAATGCGTCTTGCTAATTGGCACAATAAGATTGATTGGTAAATCTAAAATAAACTTGACAAAGGAATTTTAGGTTTCAGCCTTAGACTTAATAGCCCACGATCTTCCTTGAGGATAGATAACCATTTAATATATTTCCTTACAGGATAGATATACCTGTCGGGCGGGGGTAGCCATAATTGGAACTTAAACTTAATGAATCCAGGTAATTTGGTTGACATAGACATATGGTTCAATTGGGTTATACTGGGTATTTGCGTCTGACCATCGACAGAGGCTTTCGCATAATTTAGTGTTCCAGGTTAGTAAACCGATATATTACACAAAAATGAAATAATCATTTCATCTTTAAAATGATATTGGAAGATTCACAACCCTAGATAGTTTCCTAATATTGAATTTTCTTAAACCTACTTTGGCGTAATTTTATTTACTTGTTTTTAAATTCAAAATCATCACCATTTCAAATCAATCAATCAACCTGTTAGATACTAGTAATCATTTGACCTCATAAAATTAATAGATTAGGTATTAAGTCCTCGTGAGATCGATATTTTTTATACTACTTGAACGATACATGCGCTTGCGTTATACGCGTGTGATTATATACCGGTCAATAGATCGAGACAATCTCAGTCGATTAATATATACGGGAATAACTCTTATTCCAATATTAACCAACTACTGTTTGATTCGATCAAGGATTTCATTAACAGTTAATTATTCCTTTGTGAGTGTGACCCATCATTTCGGGATCCTTGGACTTAACAAGTGAAGTGCCGTCGTAGGGTAGGTCAGTTTACAAGATACATTTAAAATCTCTATCCTTTCAGAATCCAAACCTGATATTGACCCAAATGGACACCATCTGTAGAGGGACGAAAGCAAAGCCGTCTCGAGGCGCCTTTTGAATCTCACGTTTTCGGACTAACAACGGAGATCGCGGGATTAGACTATCGTATATTCCTCCCCCACTCACTATTTAAAATTAAGGTTTCTATTTATAAAATATCTAATATTTTAATATAACTAGTGTGAATAAATATATGGCGGCTAAATCATAACTCTTATTTACATTAGTACACTATTAGTGACCTAACCAATTTTAACTCTTGAAAATTATATCACTAATTTTCATTAGTCTCTACTAATTGTATTACTCAATTAAACTAATTTAATTAGAGTGATATTAATGGCCTATTATATTTTAAATTTTAAAATACTAGAACACTAATTGGTTTAAAATTTTTAGAATCCTAAAATAGTCAAGATATATATTAAACTATTTAATTAGTCTCAGTGCGTTAAAAACCAATGGTATGTAGAATTGTATCCCGAGTGCATACCACATTACCGTCCATTCGGTAACAGCCATGAATTTATGTTCGGGTTTCCATCCTATATACCAATGGAATTTATTATACACTTATTAAGCCCAATATATTAGAATTCAAATTTTAAACCTTAAAACCAATTAATCCAATTAATTGTTTTTCCATGCATATCATATTTTATTTAAACATTTTAAATCATATAAAATCATATTTCATGTCTTTAATGATAATGCATCTAAAGCATGTTATGGCATGTGAAATGCAAGAGTAGACACCCTAAGCTATATGACATGTTATTCAAACAATTCGAATTAAATATACATATAACATAAAAAATATATTTTTCATTGACTGAGCTCTTATTTTTCCCTATACTAATCTAAATAGTACAAAAATATCCAAGGCATCCTTGGTCTTCAAATCATGCTCCAAGGTGGTGTTGGCTCCTTTTGCGACTTCGGTGCTCCAAATTACAACAATTGAAATTTTACATTGGATAATAAAAATACAACAATTGTAAACCATGGCCTTATGGCCTTACATCCCAAAAACAAAACCAACATGAAAATAAGAGCCGAAAAAATTTACGACCAATGCAAAATCCATTTATCACATTAAAAACAATAACCATTCATCATATGAATATTATTTTGTGCTTACTCATCTAAACATGCATATCAATATTTATAACTGATATAAACATATTAAAAACATTAACTTTAAATGAAAAAGATAAGGGTTAAGAACATTTTTCAACCTTGCTCTCGATGCCAATTGTAGGAAATGTTTTCCTTGAGCAGCGGAAACGTCTTAGGCACACGTATCGGACTTGAAAAACTTTCTTGCCCTTCCCTTTGAATTGCCGAATGTTACTGCCACCACCACTGAAATTTTGCTTCAGTTTTAGATAAAATTCCATCCCCGAAATAGCCATGGAATAGTCCCCGAACAGTCAGACAAAAATTGGAATGTTTTGGACCCGATTCGCACCCAACGCACTGCAGAAATCGCCCCTGAAATGCATGGACTATGGTTGTATTCAGTTCTGATTTTTCACTTGAAAATAACCCCAACACAGCCCCAAAACACCACAAAATGTTCCCCAAAAAAACTAGATTAAAACGAAACCAAACTGAGTTCTGTTTCACCAAGTAAATGGGCGGTTGTAAGCAAAACAAAGCCTCACTGCCGAGTACAACAAGAATGAGATGAAGATGATGATTTGTTCGACGCCACAAAATTTTTCTGAACTATATCTCATTACCAACGGAAACTTGTGTGGGCAAGCCTCACAAAATCAATCCATAAACTATTTAGAAATGAATGTCACACAACAACTTTTGTTATTTTAATTTTTATTTATCTTTTGTTTTCTCAACAACTTGAGAGGATTTGGAGAAGAATAAGATGGAGGCTAGGGTTAGAATGAAAGGATTAGGCAAAAAGAAAAATAAATCTTTTTTATGCTTAGGGTTATTTGTTTCCAAAACAAACAAAACCCTTAACTATAGGTTTTTAGCAGTGAGAACCTAAGTAGTCGGCAAAATGACTAGTTGAAGAAATTACATGTCGATGAATGACCATTTGCTTAGATTTCTATCTAGATTTGCTGGTATTATGATGTATGGTATGGTTAAAAATAAAAACAAAAAACAAAAAACTAAAACTAAAACTAAAAAAAAAAAACTAAACCATATATAACCGATAAGCGTGAAGCTACCCATGGGCGAGTGTTAAGACCACCATAAGGAGAAATGCTACCTTAAAGGGTAAGTGTGTTGAAAAAAGGGTTTAGAAAGAAGAAAAGGAAAAAAAAATCATACCATACTGAGCACAAAAAGGCAATTACAAAGCGCAAATGAGATATCTAGGTTGGTTTGACCCATCAGATCCAAAATTTTTAAACAAAATCATTGAGTTGGCGTACCTAGGAATCGAGCTCCAAATGAACTTTTACACACAAACTGTGAGTCTAGCTTAGATGATATATTCAAGGACTTGGATTTGAGTTGCTTTGAGTACTTTGAAAGTTCTCTGATTTCATTACTAGGCATTCTCTGAGGACGATAATATGTGTAACTATTGGAACTATTTCATTTTTTTATTTTTGCATGATTGCATTTTTGAATGACGTTTATGGGTGTCATCGTTGTAAGCCCTCATGAGGCTATAACTCGTCCATTAGGGCCACCTAGGGGTTTAAATGCTTGTTGCATACGCTAAATGCAATCGTGATCCCTACGAAAGTGGCGTAGATAGTTTTTATTTATTTATTTTTAATTTAGTTTAGTTCTTATTTTCTTTTTGCACTTGAATTGCTATGGACTAGTAATAAGTTGGTGGGGGTTGTGAAAAGTGCATGAAAATATACTTTGAACATCGCTAATTCGGCTTGATTATCGAGTATTTGATCTTAATTATAGTTTATTTTATGTCTTGTTATTATGAAGCAATGAAACATGAAGCTTAGAGCAATTTTACATATTTCAGGACCTTACGGATGTATTAGAAGCACGCAGAAAGTGTAGAAACACAGAAAACATAATTCCAGAAAACTGCCACGCGTCGCAACGTGCCCTCATATTGGCTATATTGTGAAATCCCGCAAGTTGGGCACCGCGGTGCCCCGACAAAGTTCCAGAATCTTAACTAGGTCATATTTTATGCGTATAAGGACTCCATGACTTCCCTATATAAACCCAAGTTTGTCCAAAACCCTAAAAAGAGGGGAAAACACACAACAAAGAATTGAAGTCACATATTTGAGAGAGAAGAATGAGGATGCTTCTGCAATCTCTCCAGGCTATGTCTCTTTCTTCTATGGAGATCTAATCTCCTAAGCAAAGCTAAGGATGAACTCTTGTAATTAAGTTCTTATATTCATATTTTTTATTTCTGAATACTCTTCAAAGTTTAATAGAATTGATGATTTGTTATTCTTTATTATCTTTTGATTATGAATCCAGAGATTGTGTTTTACCAACTTGTATATAGGAATAGCCATGTTTCTTCTATGTGTGATTGGGGAACCCATTTGTGACTGGTAATGTTGTTTTATGAGTTAATCTTCTGCTGCAGTATTGTCTGTGGGTATATTGTCGACGTTAGATAGGTCATAACGATAACATTGTGTGTTGTTAACATAGAGAAAGCAATTCACCAGTTACCTTAGAATTTAATATGTTTTGAATTGAAATATCTTCTGATTGTTGGTTTGGGATGTGAAACCTTCAATTGAGTAATAAAAGGAATGAATTAGTGAATATAGGGATTTGATACAGTAGGGATTCCTGACACTTTACTGCTTTTCTCTACTGATAACTCTTAAGTATTTTTCATAGTTTTTAATTGACATTACGAATTCAATCTTTCTCTTTAATTAAGTTATTGCTAATGTTTTCATTAAGTGAATTAGTTCCTTGTAACCATCTCTCTGAGGAATTGACACCCTAACTATACTGCGATAACCGCGAGTACTTTTTGGGCATAATCATTCAGCAACTACTTCAGTTTCCCGACCTGATGAGTCAAGCCAGGATGAGGGTGTTATGTTCAAGCCTAGATGACGTAAGCCCTGCATAGGAACTCGTATCCTCCAAAAGGTTGATGTGACAGAAGCGGGCCATCAGATTATCTTCCGGCATACACTATCGCAAGAGAGCAGTTTGAACACTAGTTGGCATATTGGAATAAGTTTGTAACAAGTATCAAGAATGGGTAATTTCATGAAGTGCAGATGGCAGGTCGTAGGGGTGTCAGGTGGCTAGGCTATAATCCGTAGGGTATTTGGGGAAAAGAGCCTAAGCAATAATGATTCAGTGACGTGACTGACGTCACGGAGTTAGCGTAACAGTGTAATTAGACTTAGTATATAAAGGGGTTGAGAGTTTATTGTAAATGGTTGAAAAATTTCATTCACAAGCACCTGTAACTTGTAATAGAGAGAAAAGAGTCTCGAGCTAGAGAAAGAAAAAAGGTCATCAAACCCGAGCCAGTTATAACAGTTTCATTTTCCTTTGTGTCTGTGGACGTAGGTTGGATCCATTCCATCGAACCACGTTAAATCCTTTGTTTATCTGTGTGTATTCTATCTTTTGTCAAGTTTGCATTTGGTCCCCATCAAACCTAACAAATTCACAGTTGATGGAGGTTTGTTCGAGGAGTGATTTTCCTGAATTACCTTTAGAATGTAAAACAGTCGTCAACAAGGTACATGGATGGAAGTCAATAGAGGTGGTTGTTGGAAATTCTTCAATATTATAAGGATGGAGGAGGGACATGTCCCTTGGATGGTACCCCTTAGGGACATGTCCTCCAATTGAAAATAATATGGTTATAGGCTCCAAAGGTTGCATGGGATGGGTATAACCTTTTGGAGGGATACACCCCAACCCAAAGGGTGTGCTTTAGGCACTTCCATACCTTTATAAGGGGGCCTCCATGTTCATTTTCAGTATCCAAATTTCATCCAAAGTTTTGAGTCTAATATTGTTGTTTGAGTCAAGAGAGAGTTCCCCTCATTACCAAGTTCGAGATCTTGTTAAGGTGTGCCCCTTGAACAAGAGGAATCTGAGTTATCCTGGGAGAACATTAGCCACAAGATCTGTAGAGCAGCGAGATGGGGCTGATAAGTTCTTAAGGACAGAGAATCTTCTCGATCTGGACCACTGCATTCGTTGTTATTATAAGATTTTTCTTGTTCTTCAAGTTTTAGGGTTTTGCATTTGATATACTGGATTTGAATTGTTTAAAGCATGTTTGTTTACTGTTAATAACACCAATAGGACAACAATCTTAAGAACTTATCAATTAGTGTTGTTAGATAGTAATTCGCATGCTTAGATAAGAAAATTTTCTGGAAAAATAAAGTATGTGCATGAAAAATACGCAGGGAGTTCGAACGCCCGATGTATGCAAAGGCTAAAAATCTGAAATTTCGTAAGAACGTTCGAATGCATCTTCAAACGCATCTCGAACGTAAGCCTTTTGCCTAAGAACGTTCGAACGCATCTTCAAACGCAAATCGAACACAAGCCCTCTGACTTAAAACGTTCGAACGCGTCTTAAACGCGATACGAACATAGACTCTCTGGAATATTTTCGTTCGAACGTGTTCTCGAACGCTATATGAACGTGAACTCTCTGGAACACATCGTTCGAACGCGTTATCAAACGCTACACGAACGTGAACTCTCTGGAACACTTTGTTCGAACGCGTTCTCGAACGCAGCACGAACGTATACACACTGGACAGTCTCGTTCGAACGTAGATACGAACGCGACACTAAAGAACTAGATCCTGGAATTGTTTCTAAATTGAAAAGACTTAGAATAATATTAACTTAGTAAATCATATACTGAATATCATTAATCTTGGTAGTATAGATTTAAGTTATTATTAGGGTGTTCAATTATCACAAGCATACACATAGTGATAAAGTTGAAAAATAATTATGGGTTGCATAATTGGTTGAGAATTTAAAGTGTAATCATACACAAGTAATTCCATCCAATCTTGATTGACACGTACACATATATCTATACATATCGAATATTGTATTATAAATCATAAGTGTAATACTGAGTTTGAATTGCTAATAGATCCTATTGAAAAAATGTTTAAAGGATATTCTGTCAAAAATGTGAGAATAGCCTAAGTGGTCAGGGATTTAAGTGGTTACTCCGGACCCCCTCGTCCTCTGGGAATATTCCTTTATTTACTTTTCATAAGAATCTTTAGTCGGAATTCAAGGACTTGTGTTTATTGGAACCACCATCCAATAGAACAATGAGTGGATACTTAGTATATCACTTTGAACAAGATCATTTGTTGATGATCGTTGTGCAATTTGTCTTTTGTAGACTTATTGACCCCTGTTGATTTTTCCAGTTACGCATGGCTAGCGGAAACATCACAGTATCGGTCTCTCATGGAGAAAAGCCAGAAAAGTTTGGTGGGGCAAACTTTAAATAGTGGCAGAGCAAAATGTTGTTCTACCTGACAACTTTGCAGTTGGCTAAATACCTCAAAGATCCTCCGGATCCTGTGGAGGGTGAATCGGAAATAGCCAAGCAACTGCGGGAAGAGACATGGTCGTCTGGTGACTTCTTTTATAAGAACTACCTTTTGGGTGGACTTGACAATACCTTGTACAATATGTACCAAGGCATGGTTTCGGCGAAGGTTCTCTGGGAATTTATCGACAAGAAATATAAAACCGAGGATGTCGGATAAAAGAAATTTATCGTGGGTAGATTCCTGGACTACAAAATGGTAGATTCAAGAACGGTAATGTCTCAGTTGGGTGAACTATAGTTGATCATTCATGAAATACTGGATGAAGGTATGAAACTTTGTGAGACGTTTCAGGTTGCCACCATGATTGAAAAGTTGCATCCATCATGGAAGGACTTCGGGAGCTATCTGAAACACAAGAAGAAGCAGATGAGCCTTGAAGACCTTGGTGTTCGATTGAGAATCGATGAGGACAACAGGATGTCCGAGAAGGCCAGCTACAAGACTATAGAGTCTAAGGCCAACATCATTGAGGGTGTAAATGGTAGCAAGAAAAGAAAGAACAGTGGAGCTGACTCTTCCCAAGCTTAAAAGAAGTTCAATGGAAAGTGCTACAATTGTGGAAATAGCGGTCAAATGGAAAAGGACTGCAGAAACAAAAAGTCTCAGGACAAGGGCAAGAAAAGAGAAATGAGGCACATGTCACTGAGAATGAGCAACTGACTGAAGAGATCTCAGAGATGAATCTGTCAGCAGTGGTAACTGAAGCCAACTTGGTTGGGAATCCTAGAGAATGGTGGGTAGACACTGGGGCTACTTGTCATATCTGTGCAGATAGCAAGATGTTTTCCTTGTATCAGAAGGTCAATGGCGGTGATCATCTGACAATGTGAAACTCATCTACCTCAAGAGTGGTTGGACAAGGCACAGTGGTTCTGAAGATGACATCCGGAAAAGAGCTTACATTGAAGAATTTACTGCATGTTCCAGATATTCAGAAGAACTTGGTCTCGGGCTCTCTCCTTAGCAAGGCTGGTTTTAAGCTTGTATTTGTTTCTGATAAATTTGTATTGACCAAGAATGATGTGTATGTAGGAAGAGGATACCTCATTGAGGGCCTTTTCAAATTCAATGTAATGACTGTCAATCGACACAGTGCGATTAATAAAGCTTCAACTTCTGCTTATATTATTGAGTCACAAAATATATGGCATGGGAGGTTAGGACATGTTAATTATGATACAATGCGTAAATTAATTAACATGGACCTTATACCTAAATTTGCAATTGATAGCCAACATAAGTGTGAGGTATGTGTTGAAGAAAAAATACATAGAACATCATTTCATTCCATAGAACGAAGTTCTGAACCCTTGGAACTTATACACACTAACATGTGTGATATGAATATTGTGCAAATAAGAGGCGGTAAAAAGTACTTTGTCACTTTTATCGATGATAGCACAAGATTCTGTTATGTATATTTGCTGAGGAGAAAAGATGAAGCTATTGAGAGCTTTATACACTATAAGAACGAAGTTGAAAATCAACTTGGCAAGAAAATAAAGAGAATTATGAGTGATAGAGGTGGTGAATATGTGTCACCATTCAGTGAATATTGTTCCGTGCACGAAATTATTCACGAAACCACTACTCCTTATTCTCCTTAACAAAACGAGATTGCTGAGCGTAAAAACCGAACGTTGAATGAAATGATGAACGTCATGTTGAGAAGTTCTGGTTTACCCCAGAACTTGTGGGGGGAAACCTTGCTTTCCGTGAACTACGTTTTAAACAAGCTTCCTCACAGAAGATTGGACAAGACACCATATGAGTTGTGGAAAGGTCACGTATCTTCCTATAAATACCTAAAAGTGTGGGGGTGTCTTACCAAAGTAATGGTTCCTAAACCTAAGAAGGTTAGAATAGGACCCAAAACTGTTGATTGTATATTCATTGGATATGCCAGCAACAGTAGTGCGTATCGATTCTTGATACACAAGTCTGAGATTCCTGACATCAATCCGAATATGATAATTGAGTCAATGAATGCAACATTTTTTAAGAGACGTTTCCTTGTAAGGAAAGACAAAGAACAGAGTCTCTCAAAATAACGATTGATACTATCAAAGACAGTGATCAGGTTGACCAAGAATCAGATCAACGTGGAAATTTTGAGACAATCGAACCTAGACGTAGCAAAAGAGCTAGAACGTCTAAGTTGTTTGGTCCCGATTTTCTGACATACTTGTTAGAAAATGAGCCTCAAAGCTATAAAGAAGCTATGTCTTCTCCGGAGGCACCTCTGTGGAAAGAGGCTATTAACAGTGAGATTGATTCAATCCTACAGAACCATACTCGGGAGTTGGTTGATATTCTTCCAAGTTAGAAGCCACTAGGCTACAAATGGATTTTCAAACGGAAAATGAAAACAGATGGATCAATAGATAAATACAAGGCAAGACTTGTCATAAAAGGTTATTGACAAAAGGAAGGCCTTGATTACTTTGATACCTATTCACCAGTGACTCGTATCATATTGATAAGAATGCTCATAGCCTTAGCAGCTATATTTGGTCTTGAAATACATCAAATGGATGTAAAGACGGCATTCTTGAATGGTGAATTGGATGAAGAGATTTACATGGAACAACTATAAGGGTTTAATGTTCTTGGACAAGAACATAATGTGTGCAAACTTGTAAAATCCTTGTACGGATTAAAACAAGCACCTAAACAATGGCATGAGAAATTTGACAAAGAGATGTTGTCAAGTAGGTTCAAAACCAATGAGTGTGATAAGTGTGTGTACACCAAATCAAATCAAAAATGATATGTCATTGTGTGTCTCTATATAGACGATATGCTGATAATTGGTAGTAATCATGAAATGATTCAGTCTACCAAAAATATGTTATCCAGCAGATTTGATATGAAAGATTTGGGAGTAGCTGATGTGATCCTAGGAATTAAGATTTCTAGGACATCAGACGGATATATATTATCTCAGACTCATTATATTGAGAAGATACTTGAGAAATATATCAAATGGGACCTAAATGTGGCTAGAACCTCTGTGGACCTAACTCTTCATCTATCAAAGAATACTGGCTCAAGTGTATCGCAACTAGACTATTCGAGAGTCATCGGAAGTCTGATGTATCTCATGAATTGCACACGACCTGATATCGCTCAAGTTGTGAACAGGCTTAGCAGATATACGAGTAATCCATGACATAACCACTGGAAAGCCATAGTAAGAGTTTTAGGTATCTGAGAGAAACTTCAAAATTTGGGCTACATTACGAGAGATATCCTGCTGTTCTAGAGAGATACAGCGATGCTAACTGGATATCTGATATAGTGGATTCCAAATCTACGAGTGGGTTTGTTTTCACACTTGGTAATGCAGCCGTGTCATGGAAATCCTCGAGGCAAATATGTATTACCCGGTCTACTATGGAATCAGAGTTCATATCGTTAGATAAAACAGTGGAAGAAGCAGAATGGCTTAGAAACTTTCTGGAGGATATTCCTAGTTGGCCCAAACCAGTGCCAACGATTAACATACATTGTGATAGCCAATCGGCTATTGAGAGAGCCCAAAATACAATGTATAATGGTAAGTCTCGACACATACGTCAGAGACATAATATCATACGTCAACTGCCCTTAAGTGGCATAATATCGATCGATTATGTTAAGTCGAAGGAAAACCTAGCGAATCCACTAACTAAAGGTTTACCTCGAGAGCAAGTTGAGAAGTCATCGAGGGGAATGGGCTTGAAGCCTATAAATTAAGAATTGTCACTGTGGAAACCCAACCTAGCTGACTGGAGATCCCAAGATCTAGGTTCAAAAGGGACAACAGAAACTTGGGCAATTCAAAACAAGCACTGAAGAGTTTTGTACTCTTTCCCATTCCGATAATGACGCAGAGTGCTGTCTGTCAAGGTTAGGATAAACTAAGGCTTTTAATGATCACTATATTAGGAGATGAGTCCTAATGGGGGTAAAGATAGATTACCTCTTCATAGTAGATCACTTATGTTAAGTAAGAAGTGAGGCGGCTTCCATGGGATTTTACAGGTTGATTTCCCTAAAGTGCTTGATGAATCCATGACCGTTGTTCAGGGCCGAAATGAACACAACCGTAGAACGGGTAATGGTCGAAGTAAAGCTGTGTGTTGGCAATTGTCTTGGTTTATAACAACGGCAGAACAGTTCAAGACTATGGGTCACTGGTTTGCCAAGTAAATCTGATTGTCATTCACTAGGAAAGGTTCAAGGCAAAAGCTACCTATTTCTATGCAGCTTTAGTTCACGGAAACTCTCTCAAGTGTCTGCATAAATATTTGAAGAATTGTGAGAAATTGTTGGAAATTCTTCAATATTATATGGATGGAGGAGGGACATGTCCCTTGGATGGTACCCCTTAGGGACATGTCCTCCAATCGAAAATAATATGGTTATAGGCTCCAAAGGTTGCGTGGGAGGGGTATAACCTTTTGGAGGGATACACCACAACCCAAAGTGTGTGCTTTAGGCACTTCTATGCCTTTATAAGGGGCCTCCATGTTCATTTTCAGTATCCGAATTTCATCCAAAGTTTTAGTCTAATAATGTTGTTTAAGTCAAGAGAGAGTTCCCTCCATTACCAAGTTCGAGATCTTGTTAAGGTGTGCCCCTTGAACCAGAGGAATCCGAGTTATCCTGGGAGAACATTAGCCACAAGATTCGTAGAACACCGAGACGGGACTGATAAGTTCTTAAGGACAGAGAATCTTCTCGATCCAAACTATTGCATTCGTTGTTATTATAAGGTTGTTGTTGTTCTTCAAGTTTTAGGGTTTTCTAGAGTTTTGTATTTGATTTTCTAGATTTGAATTGTTTAAAGCATGTTTGTTTACTGTTTAATAACACCAATAGGACAACAATGGTCACATATGAGATATCATGGATATTATGTTAACAAAAAAGGTTAACAAAGGGATTCGTACATCAGATATTAGGTTAAGTCGAAATTGACAACAGATGGGTTTACCAAGCCTAAAATAAAGAATGATGATATGGGTCAAGTTGAAGTATATAAATTGACCGTATGTGGATTCTTATTTTTTTTTTAAATCCCGCCTCCAAACCTGAGTTTAAACGGAGCAGGTAAAATTCCGACTGTCTAAACTCTTACAAGAAATACATTTATATACTCAAATTAAGGATCTGACAACTAAGTCCTACGTTTTTTTGCCACCAAACCACTCCAATTAAGGATTTTTGTGGACTTATCAAGTATAAATTAACAGTATGTGAACTTACCACGTCTAAGATGAAACACGATAATATGCATAAATCCAAAGAAATAATCCAAAAGGGATAATAATTGAATCCCAAAATTTATATTTTTATCTAAATCCTAAGTGATATGGTTAATGAATGAGAGTTTGATTTTAATTAAATACACCCCAACAACTTATATATAAAATAGCAATCTTATTGTAAAATTTCTTAAATTTTTGTCTCAAGTGCCAAGCCTTATGTGTTGTTGAGGGTCTATTTGTATATTAAACAAACTTTAGGGGTCTGAGTGTTCTTTTCATTAAAGCTGCATACTGCCTCGAAACGACATCGTCCGGCGGTATTAGAGTTGGCCCCACGATGACATTATAATACACTTGCCATTGAAGTTGATTCCTACGCAAAATCTGTGTGAATATGGCATCGATATTCAGATCCAGATCGGTTCTCGCAATACTTTTTATAAATTTATTTCTCTCTCTCGTCTCTTCGGCTGTCGCAATTTCGAGCGGGTAAGATTCTATTAAAAAAAAAATTATAAGCACTTAAAAATTTTAAAGAATAATTAAGCTCGCGAGTTTATAATAATTAGTTGATTATTTTCAGGTCTGGCGATGGCTTCAGCATCAGTGGCCGTGTCAAGATTCCCAGTAATATAAAGTTTTTGTTGCTGTTTTTTTTTTTAACTTAAATTTTAATTAAATCATATTTAGTTTAGTTTAAATTGAATTCTACAGCGTGAATTTGAATATGGAAAATAAAAGTTGAAAATTTTGTTGAAGAAAATTATTGTACAAGAATTGCTTTATAGTTCTCTTTCAATATGATTTTGTTATTGTGATTGGGCCATGTTTCATCTATTGCATATTTGACCATCCAGCAAATGGATGAATGCTATATCACTTGGGAAGTGTTGCGATTCTTGATTATTTATTTCTATTACGGTTTTGAATGTTTTAGAAACACAGTCTAAGAAGGATTTAGTTTTATGTTTTTCAAAATTTGGGACTTGACAGTTTGGTTAATCGCTTGCACGCATTGGGTCTAGAGGAATTTGTCTACGATGTCCTGAAGTCGGTTGTTCAATCTGAGCTTAGCTAAAAGTTTCAATGACTGTAATCGGCTTGTCGAAGTCATTCATAATGTGGCAAATTTACTAAAATATTGCAGCTTTGTTTGGTATGTGGTGAATATATTCTCTTTCTTGAAATGTTTAAGTACTCCAATCAAGTCTAATAATGACTGATAAAAGAGAGGTAAAGAGAATAAAATATGCAGCTAAGAAGCTGATTTTTGGTATGTGCAGCGGAATTCTGAAAGGCTAAAAGCCTAAAATGTTTTAGATTAGGGAAAATAAGCTGAAGCTACCTCTGTTGCTAGGTTTTTGGAGAGATGGTTTCAACATAGATAATGAAACCCAACTGGAGGTAGTATATTAAGATATTTATCTGGTAATTGCTATTAATTGGACTGTGCCCTCAGTTTTGGTACAAATTCTCATGTGTTTTCTGTGCATATTGGTTTCCCCATCGCATCTTTTGTCATGATGGCTTGGATTGATTTCTTATTTCAGACTTATAATTGAAGAATTTGTTTGGTAGGTATGAGCATGAAAGCATTTGGTTCTCCTGGAGGAAAAGTATCAAATGTGAAAGTTGTACTCAACGGTGGCCAAAGCGTAACGTTTCTGAGGCCTGATGGATATTTTTCATTGTATCCTACTATTTTTATATTCTTATTGTTCTTTTTGTTGTTCCTCAAGTCAAATTCATCTGTTCTCTTTCTTTTACTCATTTATGTGTTTTGTTCATACATTCTTCCATGCAGAATTTTTCTTTTATAATTATTTTATAGAATAACTGGAAGTGAACTTTTCATTTTAATTCCTTAATCTGTATGCTTAAAGCCATAACATGTCAGCGGGGACTCATTTAATTGAAGTGGCTGCGATTGGTTATTTCTTTTCTCCAGTGGGTTTCTTTCTCTCTCTGCCAAATTCTGTCAACTTTCTACCAGATTTCACATAATTGAAAACTTTCGAATTTGTTCAGGTCCGAGTTGATGTTAGTGCCAGAAACGCAGGCAAGGTTCAGGCTGCATTGACAGAAACCAGGAAGGGTCTGAATGAGTTGGTTTTGGAGCCACTGAGAGATGAGCATTATTACGAGGTTGATCTTCAATATCCTTTTTAACTCTATGGTTTGTTTAGTCCCAAGTTATCATAAACATCGTATACACTGTGGATCATGTTTTCTTGTATTCTTACAGATTAGAGAACCTTTCTCCATAATGTCTGTTGTGAAAAGCCCAATGGGTCTCATGATGGGATTTATGCTGGTGGTTGTGTTCCTCATGCCTAAATTAATGGAAAATATAGGTAAGTAGACTCTATTGGTTCATAATTTCTTTTGGAATCACATCTCAACCATGCCCTGGAAATGCTGATTTGAAGTAGATTTATGCCTTGACTTATCTTACGGACTATGTAAACATTTTCCTGTACTTTTACTCATCATATCTGTTGTGTGTTAACAATAGATCCTGAAGAAATGAGACGTGCTCAAGAGGAAATGAGGGGCCAAGGGGTTCCCTCACTAGCAAATTTGTTACCGGGAGCTGGAAGAAGCTAGGCGTTTGACTTGAAAGTCTAAACCCTAAAATTGGCTATTGCGCTCATTTCTCGGATAGATTGTGCATTAGTGAGGGGTACTATGTCAATCCATATGGCTCTGTTGTACAAGTTTATTTATTATCTTGCTCTCAAAATTGACTACACTTAGGGAATTCTTTTAAGTGTGAAAAACTGGCTGTTGTGACTTTGGTATCCAACAATTTTGTATTTGACATTATAATTTAGCCTTTTCCTAGTGACCTATTTTATTTTGTGTGCTTTGCTAAGTTGCTTGCACATTTTATTGCAGTTGTACTAACAGGTGTGATATTTGATGGGTAATTTTATTCATAGATGTTGCAAGATTAATACGCTTGTGTTAATCGAAAGTAATACAAGCTATGTATCATCATAATTAACTATAGTATTATTGATTAACAAACTATAAAGTAAGTCAATTTGTTTAATAAATAAAATTTCCTTATTTATGATATTTCCTTTAAATTTTGAAATATATGACATTATGTTGTTGGGACAACAAGCGAGCGACAGAGAATTTAAATTCAAACAATTTTTACATATTTTGAGAGTTGAGAGAGTAAACTTGTAAATTTTTCAAGGTTAAAATTATTTCAAATATTCTAATAATAGGTTTTAAAGTGGTTTGAAATTCTGATTTCAAGATTATATAATGGAATTTATACCCACATTTTGGGTCGTGAAATCTAGAATCCGATTCTGGATGGACAAGTGAAATGTTTGTATAGATTCAGTTGAAAAATAACAATAACTAATAAAAGAAAATAATAAAACGAATTTAAACAAATAAACGAATCAATGAGTTTAAATTCGTATTCGATTCGTTTAATAAACGAATCGAATCGATCTATTTATTAAACAAATTTATTTTTCAAACTCGTATTTACTTTAAAACAAATCAAATCGAACGAATCAACGAATTATAATCCAAATTACCACCTCTAATTTTATACCCACACTCACATTGTGTCCTGAAATCTAGAACCCGATTCTGGATGGACAAGTGAAATATTTGTATAGATTCAGTTGAAAATAGCTCTGGCCGGTTGGTAGAAAGAAATAACCAAAAAAAATGTAAAAAAGCATTAGCACTCTAGCACTAAAAGTAAAGATGATATAATCCATCCGATAAATTGATACTGTCTAAATCAAAATTCCGAATTTTTAAATAAAAATCGAGATTCAGGATAAAAAAATTATGTCGAATTTTATATCAAATAATACGAAATGCCTCAGTGTGAGTTCCATTTTTATTGGCATGTGTCCGTGACAAAATAAGTTCAATTGAGTTGTAATATGTCGTGAAGATCTTTGTGCAATTGGACTGGGTTTTGGCTGCTGTGCATCAGACATGCGTTCGTGGTGCGTTCGTTGCAGTGTTCGAACGAGTGGCGTTGGTGCTGCGTTCGTAATTGGTTCGAACGTGTGGCGTTAGTGGCACGTTCTTTATTGGGTTCGAACGGGAATTCCAGAGAGCAAATGTTCGAGTCTCGTTCTTGTTGGGTTCGAACGAGATCATTCCAGAGAGTTCACGTTCGTTGTGCGTTCGATTGACGTTCGAACGAGTCTTCACAGAAAGGGCGCGTTCGTGTAGCGTTCTAGTAAGCGTTCGAACGCGACTGCGATCTGAACGCGTTTTTGGCCTGCAAAACCCTAGTTTTCACCCTACCTATAAATATAACCCTTAGCCGCCATTCTCATTAGTTGAAGCATATTTCCCTTGAGCCAAATCTCTCAAAGCTTTCAACTCTCTTTGATTTCACCTTGAAGACTCTTTGAATTCATGTCTTCTTTGTTAATGGTGAAATCCATTCTTTGTTAAACCTTCAACACAACTTAACCCAAATTCCTAATCCTTTAGAGTTCTTTAGGAGGAAGTTTGGTAGTCGGAGTTCCGGCGTCATTGGTGAAATAATCTACTCAGAGACTTCAGAGGTTCTGAAGAAAACCGTGGGTCGCGGGCTTGAGGAGTTGCCTTGAGTTCTTGCAGTATAGAGGTACTTGAGTCGGTGGAGTTGCCACCATAGGTCTTGACCATCGCTGTAAGTTTTTCTCGATATAGTGGATTCGGGTGGTAGCCTATACCCGGAGTGGTTTTTTACTCGGAAGAGTTTTCCACTTCGTCACCAAAATTACTTGTGTTGATTGTGTGGTTTGATTATATTTGCTGCTTTAATTATTGTTATTGTTTTTATATTGCAGCATATTATTATTTGTTATTGTGGTTGCCTGTTAAATTGCCTGTTGCAATTCCATAGTAGCAGTAACAGGACTTGTCCTGCTTATTGTCTGTAATTCCGCATAGGGTCAGAACTTAGGATAACCCCGAATTTTCAATTGGTATCAGAGCCTGAACTCGATCCTTGACCCATTAGCTATGGAGCGTAGTCAACCCTTAAATTGTCCGCCATTTTTTGATGGCACAGAATATTTACATTGGAAGGTTCGCATGAAGGCGTTCCTTAAGTCCTTAGATGAGAGGGTCTGGATGACTGTTGAATACGGGTGGAAACCTCCCGTTGTTACTGTTGATGGGGTCACTCCCCTAAAGACAAATTGACCTGGACCAAGGACGAATTTGATGCTAGCAATAGGAACAGCAAAGCTGTTAATGCCATACATGGTGCTGTCTGTTCTGCTGAGTTTAGGAGAATCTCAATGTGTGAGATAGCCAAGGATGCTTGGGACATCCTGCAGACTGTGCATGAGGGCACATTGTCTGTTAAAAATAATAGACTCCAGGATTTAGCCACTAGGTTTGAGGTCGCCAAAATGAAAGATGATGAGACCTTTGATCAATTTTATGCTGAGATTAACGATATCGTTAACTCTAGCTTTAACCTAGGTGAGACTATTCCTACCAATAGGATAGTTAGGAAAATCCTGAGATCCCTACCTGATAAGTTCCTACCCAAAATCACCGCCATCGAGGAAAGCAATGACCTCGATCAGCTTAATTTAGATGAACTCGTAGGAAAGCTGCAGGTTTATGAGAAAAAGCTTCCTGGTTTTAGAGAGCCAAAAACGTTTGCGATGAAAATCGCTAAGGAAGTTGTGCATGATTCGTTTAGTGATGATGATACCATCAAGGATCATGATTTGGCCTTGTTTGCAAAGAAGTTTAAGAAATTTCTTAAACTTAAGAAAGTGGCCATAGCAGTAATAGGATAGGGAGGTTATGCCTAGAGAGAGTAGGCATAGCAGAAAAGAGTCTAGAGAGGATATGGGTAGTAGATCCCGTGATGTCCAATGCCATGAGTGTGAAGGCTATGGGCATATTCGACTGAGTGCCCTACATATCTCAGAGCTAAGGCAAGAAAGCCATGGCTGCCTCTCCTAGTGATTCAGAAGGTGGTTATTCTTCTGATGAGTCTCCTAAAGGCAAGAAAATTTTATTGCTTTACTGCTAGTGTGACTGATGAGAGAGAGATTGTTGTTAATGATGCTGATTCTGAAGTCTCTCTTGATGAGTCTGTAGATGAGGAAAGTCTTCAAGTAGCTTATGTTGAACTGTTTAATGAGAGTTTAGCTATTAAGAAGACTAATCATAGAGGTCAATAAAAGGCTGAAAGCTGTTGAGCTAGAAAGAATGAAGCTCAAGCCAAATTGAGCAAAGCCTTTTGATGGTTGATGACCTAGAGGAGAGGAACAAAAGCCTAGTTAATAGAGTCCAAATATTAGAAACCGAACTTGAAGATGCTAGAACCCAATTGTCCGTATTTTCTAGTGGAAATAAAAATGTGGACCGTATGTTATATTATTTCTGAGCCTAACTGCAATGAGGCTTCTTCTTCCAAAGCTGTGCCTGTAGCAGCTAAACATGACTTAGGTAAGAAACCTGTTGTGTGTAGTCATGTTTTCCTCATGTTGTTCCTCGTCCTGTTTCCCAACCTCAATCTAGAGGTGTTGTGGGTAAACCTCGCTCTCATCCGAGGTTTGTGCCTGTGTGCCACCATTGTGGCAAGGCGGGACACATTAGGCCTAAGTGCTTCATGCTTCACAAGCAAAAGAAGAGGCCTAAGAAGGTGTCACCTAGATTTGACTCTTCAAATCTAGCTTCTCAAGTTTCTGCACTAACTAAACAGACAATTTTTAGTGAGAAACTTTCTTTGTTGCTAGGAATTCTCAAGTGGATGAGGTTCCTAGAAAGGTTTGGGAGATTTCCATCTACTTCTGCGTGTCCTGATGGACATGATGAGAGTGCACTTCGGTGTAACTCTGCTTGAAAGATGCATTTTATTTTCCCATTGCATGTGTGTGTGCGTGTGTTTTATGTTTTTGCACGTTTATTTTGTTTTCACAGCATATGGGTGTGTGTGTGTCTTGTTTTTTATATGTCCCTTGGTATATAGGATGGAAACCCGGACATAAATTTCATAGCCGATTCCGAATGGACGGTAGTATGATCTGCACTCGGGATACAACTCCACGTACCATTGGATATTTTACAAGCCTGTTGTGTCTTTATTTTTTTTTGTTCCTTAAAACTGAAAAAATCAAAAAAAAAAATTAATATTTTGAAAAAGACCAAAAATATTTTTATGGCTTGTTAGAGCATGAATAGTTTATGCATGTGATCCTGGTATGTAGGATATATGATTATGCATGTATGATATGCTTTATTTTTCTTGATGCTCTATATACATGAGTGTGTGTGATAAAAACCTTTGGTATATCTTGTGCTTGCACCTTCACATACACGTTTTTATTTTGTCAAGGCTTGGTCGCATGTATGAGTTTTTGGAATGGCAATCTAATTTCTATCATATCTTGTTTGCTCAATAGTGTGACCTTTGACTAGTTGACCTTGCTATCCCCTTGTAAATGCAAAAAAGAAATATATTTAAAAAGAAAAATGAGACTCAAGTGCAAAAGAGCCAAAATGGCCAAATTCAAAAGATAAGGGCAAAAACCCTTCACTCGAAAGAGTTGTTAAATATGAGCTCATGATATTTCTGGGGTAAATAATATAGCATGCAACCAATGTTGCTTATTTTCAGGTCCTAGTGGTGCTGGGTTTGAACACCTATTTTGTGGACTTGGTTTGTTTAGAGATGGATTTCTTTGGCTGTGTCCAGCTCATAAAATAAGGTCTTAAGCCTTGATTCGTTATGCACTTTATTTTTCCACGCAAGTGCTTTATATGCTTTGGTGTTTATGTCATATGCATAAGTGTTATATTTAGCCACTTTTAAAATGATGCATATTGTTTCATGTCATAAACAGTTGAATACTGACTGGGTATCATTGTATCAGCTTGAAATGCTGTTTCAGTCAGTTTTTGACAGGATTTTTTTTATCTCAGTATGTGCTTGTGTGTGCTTCATGTTATTGCATACCAATTTTTTTTCTCTTTCCTGTGCACTTTTCTGAGTTTGGTTTTTGCTTCCCGTGTTTTATTTTGCTAATTTTATGTGCCTGTTAGTGAGGGGGAGTAATTCCTGTTTGTTTATGCTCTTGCATGTGTTTTCTCCTGTTCTCCTGTTATTTTTCCTGTTTCTTTTACCCTTTGTCATTTCGTGACAAAAAGGGGGAGAGAGTAATATATTAAGGGGGAGAGCCTTAATATATAGGAGGGAGCCGTAGAATATCCTTTAGATATCTCCGTTTTAAGGGGAGTTAAGATTAAGGGGGAGAGGGATTTCTACTTGTACATGCATGAGATTTTTACCTGCTTTATGTTTTACTTGATTATCCCAATGCTTTTCACGGTATATTGTTGTTTGTGGATGTTTCAGGTAGCAGGTATGTTGCTGCGGTGGCATTACTTTCAAGACTACTTTGTTAGGTGTTAGATCGAGTCCATTTGTAATAAGTCACTGTTTTGATGGTTGACAGTTGACTATTTGCTTTTTGGGTCTATTACCGTAGTCTTTGTATTAGGTAGTATTTTGTCACGGAATGCCAAAGGGGGAGATTGTGAGTTCCATTTTTATTGGCATGTGTCCGTGACAAAATAAGTTCAATTGAGTTGTAATATGTCGTGAAGATCTTTGTGCAATTGGACTGGGTTTTGGCTGCTGTGCATCAGACATGCGTTCGTGGTGCGTTCGTTGCAGTGTTCGAACGAGTGGCGTTGGTGCTGCGTTCGTAATTGGGTTCGAACGTGTGGAGTTAGTGGCACGTTCTTTATTGGGTTCGAACGGGAATTCCAGAGAGCAAATGTTCGAGTCTCGTTCTTGTTGGGTTCGAACGAGATCATTCCAGAGAGTTCACGTTCGTTGTGCGTTCGATTGACGTTCGAACGAGTCTTCACAGAAAGGGCGCGTTCGTGTAGCGTTCTAGTAAGCGTTCGAACGCGACTGCGATCTGAACGCGTTTTTGGCCTGCAAAACCCTAGGTTTTCACCCTACCTATAAATATACCCTTAGCCGCCATTCTCATTAGTTGAAGCATATTTCCCTTGAGCCAAATCTCTCAAAGCTTTCAACTCTCTTTGATTTCACCTTGAAGACTCTTTGAATCTCATGTCTTCTTTGTTAATGGTGAAATCCATTCTTTGATAAACCTTCAACACAACTTAACCCAAATTCCCAATCCTTTAGAGTTCTTTAGGAGGAAGTTTGGTAGTCGGAGTTCCGGCGTCATTGGTGATATAATCTACTCAGAGACTTCAGAGGTTCTGAAGAAAACCGTGGGTCGCGGGCTTGAGGAGTTGCCCTGAGTTCTTGCAGTATAGAGGTACTTGAGTCGGTGGAGTTGCCACCATAGGTCTTGACCATCGCTGTAAGTTTTTCTCGATATAGTGGATTCGGGTGGTAGCCTATACCCGGAGTGGTTTTTTACTCGGAAGAGTTTTCCACTTCGTCACCAAAATTACTTGTGTTGATTTTGTGTGGTTTGATTATATTTGCTGCTTTAATTATTGTTATTGTTTTTATACTTGCAGCATAATTATTTATTTGTTATTGTGGTTGCCTGTTAAATTGCCTGTTGCAATTCCATAGTAGCAGTAACAGGACTTGTCCTGCTATTGTCTGTAATTCCGCATAGGGTCAGAACTTAGGATAACCCCGAATTTCACCAGGATTCAACCTAGAATTTTATACCGTCCATATCGGACGGGAACGATATTATTGAAAATAGGCGAATTATTTGTCTGCATAAACAATTCTAGAACTTGCGGGGGTCCTTCAATGATAATACCCATATTTTAATTTTAAACCTTCTCCCGATTTGACTCGGATTGAACTCGTAACAATGCCTATGGATCTCTGTTGGGCGTTAAAGATAACGAAACAAGCCAAGCAGTCTCCTTGTAACCCTCAAGTAGATTGGTCGGCGGTTCGGTTTCGAACCGGCCGGTTCCCGGTTTCCACACATAAATGGAACCGGAACCGTAAACCGAACCGGCGGTTCGGTTCCAGTTCCAGTTCGAACCTTTTTTTTTTAATTATATAAAAAAAATCGAAAATAATTTAAAATAAATTAGATTAATTTAATAAATAAATTAAAATTATTAAATTAAAAGCTTGAAAATTTAAGTTGCATACGTATCCTTCAGGGGTGAGAGGAATCAAAGCTCACGTAGTTCCATTACAATTTTAAGATATTTCTCCTTTGGAAATTTACAATTTTGTAATTATCAATCATCATTATCAGTTGATCCTTCAGCTTCCGTTCCGCTTGCACTTGTTGTTGCAGATGCATTATCGAACAAGTCTTCAAAATCATCGGGGGCATCTTCTTGTTGTCTCAGATCAGCTCAAGTCCAATCATCCACACAAGTTGTTGCTTCTAGAGTGCTTGGATGTAATGAAGATCGTCTAGCTTCCAATATATTGCCTCCCAAGCTGAAGGCTTGCTCAACCGCAACGGTGGAAATATGTGCTGTCAATATCTCTTTAGCAATAATTGATAAAACATGATATATATTTTGATGTCGGTTCCACCATTCAAGGATTTTAAAATTTTTACTAACTAAACTTTCAGTATGAAACTCGAAATTTGTAGATAAATAATTATCTAATTCGGGGTTATTAGTTGTCGTATCCCTAGCTTTTTTATTTCTTTGCAGTAACCAACGATCCCATGCGCTAAGTCTTGTTTGAATTACTGGTTCACTACTACTAGATTCAACTAATGTTCCTAAGTTATATCTTACAATGTAATCATTAAATAACTCAATTAAATCATTTCTTAATCTCACTATTATTCTTATAATATCAATATCATCTAATATTCCTAAATAACCATAGTAAGCTTGTAAAACAATATTCAAACCTTCTAATTTAAATCTAGGATAAAAAATAACAGCAATAAGATAAAGTAAAAGAATTTCTCTAAAATAATTCAACCATTTTACCTTCATAACAGTAATGGCTTCTAACAAAACAATATCATTAGGATCGTTACTTTCAATATGTTCATCAAGAGTACCAACAATATTCGAACTTTCAAAAAGAAATAAATGTGTTGTAGGATAATAAACTCCGCTAAAAATTAAAGTAGCATCATTCAAAACTTATAAAATTTCTAAAAAAATTTCACAAATATCCTATTGACTAGGAAAAAGTGTGATATTTTGAACATGTTAAAAAAAAAAACTACATAATGCATCTTTGTATTGTAATGCTTGACATAAAAGAAAATAAGTTGAATTCCAACATATTGGAACATCTCTTGAAAATTTAATCGGTTTAATACCATTTATTTTACAAAACTTGGCTCATTCTCTTCTAACTTGAGAATATGACCAAATTCAATTAAGTGCTTCTTAATAGGATCAATGAAATGTGATAATTTTTCCAGACCATATTGAACACATAAGTTAAGGACATGACATGTGCAACGAATATGAAAAAACCGACCTCCTAAATTTGATTGACATATTTCTTTTAAATCATTGATGGATATAATATTTGCATATGTATTATCAAATCCAATTGTTAAAATTTTATCTACTAAACCATATTCATCAAAAATTATCTTCATCATTCTATAAATATTTTGTGCGGTATGTTGGTCATCAAAAACTCTAAATGCAATAAGTCGTTTTTGCATGATAAATGATGCATCAATCCAATGACAAGTCACACTCATGTATGAGTGTGTTCGCCAATGGTCACTCCAAATATCAGAACATATAGAAATACGACATTTAATATCTTTAAATATTTCATTTAAAATAATTTTATCATCTTTGTATAATTTAAAAATATGACGTTTTGTTGTGTTTCGAGTCATTCTACATACAACAGGATTTAAAGCATTATGCACGTAATTAGTAAAATGAAGTTTTTCACCAAAGCTTAAAGAAAGATGTGTCATACATGTTAATTTCGTAAATTCTTCTCTATTTTTTGCATCAGAATATTTAAATAAATTTACAGCACTCGTACCTCTACTAGATGATGCGTACCTGGCCATTTGAGTTTGCGTCGTATCAAGTCCAAGTTCAACTGCATGATGTCTTTCCATGTGCTTGATCATATTGTCGTATCCACCAGAAAATTTGTAGGAAACCCCACAATGGTTGCAAACTGCTCTTGAACCTTCATCGGTATCGTCTAAATGAAAATGAATTTTGAAAACATCCGAGGAATGAGACTTAACTTCTCTTCTCTGTGATTGTGAACCGACACTAGGGCCGCTCTCTTGGGTTGGCATATTTGACATTATGTTATCAGATGAGCTTGCCATTTTTTGTTTAAGAAATGAGTAAGAAGAATAAGAAAATTAAGAATGATAATAACTAATTTGTTATTATAAATGAGAGAATTGAGAATAAGAGAATTGTAGGAATTGAGAGAGTTGAGAAATTGGTGTGTTGAAATAATGAAAA